>JASANF010010189.1:0-17806 GCA_030248245.1 Trissonchulus sp. WLG1_4 | reverse complement strand
TACTGGTTGGGCCATGACTGGGGGTTGGGCCATGATTGCGGGGTAGCCGGGCCCAGTTGGTTGGTCCCCTGGTCGAGTTGGGGCAGCGATGGTTGGCCAGGCCCCAGTTCGACTGGTGGCGTTCGTGGGCTGGGCCCCAGTTCAACTGGCCGGCGCTCGTTGGCTGAGCCCCAGTTCGACTGGCGGCGCTCGTTGACTGGGCCCCAGTTTGACTGGCGGCGCTCCCCCTAAGCAGTAAAAATAGAATTCCCTAGAATGCAAGAGTAGGACGTTATGGGTACTAGCTCAACGTGCACTGATTTGGTTCTGGTTCAGTGTATTCACTGGAACTTGCTGTTGGCTTATCGCTGTTGGTTGTGGCGCTAAGTATCTGATGGGTTGGCTAAACTCGGGGGTGTGAGGTAGGGGCTAGCTCCTAACCCAAAACTGTCTTGTGAGTTGCTTGCAAACGGGGTGTTCGTGCGGATAGGACAGGTCAAAGCCGTTGGTTTATACTTGTTTGTACCTTAACTGTACATGCGTACCCTGTCTGAGACGGCGGTTCTGGACACGGCGTTTCAAGTAACGCCTGCCGTGGCCTCTGTCCTATTACTGGTGTACTTATCAGTGTACCGGGAGTAGGAATTGTACTGGCTCGGGTTGTAACCGTAGCTAGTTCTGGCGAGTGAGTGTGTGCTAATTTAGGCTCGGTAGCGACTTGACTAGCTTGGGGCTCACTTACGCTAGGCTCGGTGGTAACCACTCGAGACACACACATCGAAACACTAGGAGCGTCCGATTGGGGGGAGGTGCATGCTTGAACGACTGAACTCACTCTTGGTTTAGGTTTCGCTTTTGAGCGTCGTTTCGGCCACTTGGGTCCTTTCACCGATTGCTGATAGCGGGCTTTGGTCAGTTTCCGCTTGCACAGCAGCAGTTTCGGCTCAAACCGTCCCCACTGCTCAAGAAGGACAGCTGTACCCACCACCGACAGATGGAGCGGGTCGTCGTAGAGTTCGGGGCGCGGCGAATTGTCGCTTGAGCGGAACAGGTGGAAATCAAGCGGCATATACGTGAAGCCAGTTTCGGCGCATGCCTCGAGCATATACCCCGTGTAGGCGCTATAGGTCGATTCTGGCAGGTCATACTGAGTTTGCGGTGTCACGCCAGACACAAACACTCGCTCGCTCATGTGGCCAAGAGAGGTGTTGAGAGCCGCCATGCCATCGCGCCAAAACAACTCGCTGCGCAGAATGTCAATCGTGCCAAAGTTCACAATGACATAGGCGTATGAATTCGGGTCGACATTGTGGTGCGCCAGCAGCCGTGGAATGTCCACAAACGTTGCGCCACCGGACGCGATGACATCGCCGGCTTCGAGCCGCGCGAAGTGACGCATTTGCGAATTGGACAAGATCAGCCCCGTTTTGGGCAGATCCGAGAGCATGCGTCGTTGACACCAATCGCTTAAGTCATTCTCTGGTGAACAGGGGGTGCCGGTCTGTAGCTCGTTGACAAAACTAGCAACCACCTTTCCCCACCGGTTGTTGCCACGGAATTCATTGCCAGCCATCGCATGCGACTCAGTGCAGGCCGTTTGCCAATGCTCACATTTTCCCACTGCCAGAAAGATTGTGTTGGGCGGGGTATTTAGAGCAAGCGAACGGAACTCCGGATGCTGCTGTGCAGCCAACCGAAAGATCGCAATTTGCTCTTCTGACCAACAACCCGGGGGGGTGGGGCGCGGCACTGGATTGGCTTGGCCGGGGAGGGAAGGAAGATAGTTAGACTTTTTTTGCCTTCGAGCAGTCGCCATTGTGAAGCATGCAAGTGCCACCACACACACACAGAGAAGATATGACATGGGGATGAACAGGGGGGGGGGGGAAGTTTGTTTTGATTGGTTGTATTGTGAAATGCAGTGACTAAAGAAAAGATATTGGGGATGAATTTGTGACATGCGAACAGGCTTGAGTTGTTTTTAGTGTCTGTTGAACCGCTTTGTTAGTTTGTGCCTTATTTTGACTGCGCCAGCGGAAACGGCGTCGTGTTGGCACGCCTTTGGCGTCACCATTTTGATCAGCACTCGGCGCAGTGCCTGTAGGCACCAGTGTGTCAGGGGCCATTGTTGTGCAATTGAGAGGGGTGTTTGATGTTACTGCGTGATCGTCACCAATGAGATCAGTAAGGTCACCTGCAAGGTCGTCATTGGTAGTCGGTTGTGTAGGCTGCAAGTCACCCAAATCAGAGGTCTGGCTAGTGGCAGTTGTTGGGTTCAGGGGTTCGTCAGTGATAAATCGTGTTTGGTCTAGGTCATGTTCTTCAGTAATAGCACTAACACCATACACGTGGCTCATGATTGTATTGAGTTTGTCTTCTAAACTGTCTAATTTAGAAACTAGAGGTTCTGAGCAGTTTGATTCTGCCTCAGGCCCTTCAGCTGTATCCTGCGATACGTAATTTACAGCTCTGCTAGTATCTGTGGGCTTTCGTGGGGGTCGGTTGTAGCCTCTGTGATTTTCTGGTCTACCTCCTCGCTTTTTGTAACAATCTCGTTGCATGTGACCGGGTTTGTTACAAAAAGTGCAGATTGGTTTTCCATCTCGGGTAAATTGGAAGTTGCGTTGGGGTGTGCTGTTTGACCTGTGTTGTGTGTTTCTTGGTTGACGCGACCGAAATAACCCGTCTAAACGGCGTTCAATTCGGTCCAGTCTGTCAATTGTATCGCTAGATTGTCTTGTGTTTCTGAAATTTACAGCATGCACTGTGTTATGAGCCCCCAATGAAGCAGTGTCAGAGGCCTTAGGGGTTAGCGAATTTAGGATTTTGTCCAATTTCTCAGTGAGAGCCCTTGAGGGTCCTGGGAGGGCAAGCTGATCTTCTTGATCAAGCTCCAGCAGCCTGTGTTGCGCTTCTTCTTTTTGCGCTGCTGCATACGCGTCGTGGAAAGTTTGTGGCTCTCTGGCCAACACAACCTTTTTCAATGGGCGTAAAAGCCCTGATATGAAAAATTCTTTTTCCATATGATTCCGAAAAGTAGAATCGTAGTCGCCTACAGGGTATGCCACTCTAACCTTTTCACGTATGTCCTGTGCATACGTGGACACTGCTTCATTCGGTAATTGCTTACGGCTACGTAATGACGTCAATGCAAATCTGGTGCTTTCTTTAGGTTGCAGTGTCCTTCTGAGTGCCGTCACTAGACGAGTGTAGTTTTGCTTATCTGCGTCTGACAGGTCTCTGTACTGCTCTAATGCAGCTTCTCTCAAATGGGCAGGTAGAAGGTTCAGTTTCATTTCCTCATCCCAGTTTCCTGCTTTGGCAGCGAGCTCTAACGTTTCTAGCCATTGCACAAAATTCTCGCTAATACGGCCATTAAAAACTGACAGAGAAACTGGGTTGAGGGACTGAATTCTGCTGGCACTCAACAAGTTTTGCATTTGAGTCTGTGCAGCTTCATGCTCCCTTTTAGCTGCTGTCGTATCTTGGACAATACGGACAAGTTCTTGTTGCAATCTTTGCACTTCACGGTTTAGCTGACGAGTATCTCGCTCAGCTGCCTCTTGTGTATCAGGCATGCTAGGACTTACCAACTGGTCAATGAGTTGCAGAAAATTTAGTTAAAGCAGGGCTTTCATCTGCCAGGTTCGGATCGCAATAGGTCCTCTGTCCACAGGTCAAAAGGAGTGGTCAATCGGTTTCCAAGGAGTCTGCAGGCAAGCTGGTTAAAGGCAGAATCGTAGGCCCGAAACTTGTAGTTGTTAAATAGGCCAATAGCAGGCTCAAAATGAACAGGCGGCAAAGGTTGGAGCGAAAGGCGATACGGGGGCGCCAATAAATATCATCAAGGGGGCAAAACTATGCAGCTCGCTTTTACTAACATCCAAAACCACACTACTCAGTTTAACAATATAGCAGCAGATAAAAGGCTCGGTCTTAAACCGCAGCCACAACAAAACCAGAAAAAGCGAAAACCAGGCCGGCATCCCGGCGTCGCCTGACCAGCTTATGGTAGGCAGATTTTAGCAGGGGGGGGATGACACTTCTATATAGGCGAAGAAAACACATTTACAGTTTGCACAGAAAAATAAAACTTTGCACACTAAAATTAAAATTTTGCACAATTATGCACACAAAATTTTTTGAAAAAAACCCTAATATATATACCCCCCGAAATTTCTCTCGACTGAAATTTTACACAAGGGTCCCCCCTTTGGTTTTTGTGGTCCGGCCGGTAAATTCTTCTGATGCATCCCCAATTGACCAAATTTGGCCTAAAAATCAAAAATTTTCCCCAATTTTTTCCTGGGGGCTGCCGCCCCCAGACCCCTGCGACTCTGTGGCTTGCTATTCCTTGTTATTATCTTTCATCAAAGCTTATACATGTATACATGAGTACACTATGCTGCATTTGCACGTCTACACGAGCATATTGTGCTGCATTTAGTTGTGTAATACACTGTCTTCTGTCTGATGTGACGTTCCCATCATGTGTTTTATTTTCATGTCGGAAGAAAATTTCTGAAACGTCTTCAGTTGACCAAATTCAACCTAAAAATTGAAAAATTCTCTATTTTTTCCAGGGTACACCACTGGTTTTTACTACAAACAGACTCAATTTATTGCCCTTCATATGGCTACGGCTATAAAAATTAGCGTAAAGCTAAAAAACGTTATTATAAAAAGTCAAAAAAATTTTCATACCTCCGCCCCCCCCCCCGAAATCGAAGACTGGGACCGCCAGTGATATAAATATATAAAAAGTCGCGGATGTGACATTTTTGACATCCGCGGATGCGGATGCTTATGTTGACTTCTGACATCCGCTCGCATGTGGATGCGGATCTTTTTAGAATACGTTCTAAACAAGTTATGAGCCAAATTTTTGAACAAATTTTCACCAAAAAATACATAATATACTAAAAATAAAAAGCATGAATGCAAGAATGCAAGTACTGAGGAATGAGACTTAAATAAAACAGTTTGTATCGAAGTTGTGCATTCATTATACATATTTTCTAAGCCATGCGCCGCCATCAACAGTTTGTTTAAAACGCTATTTTTTAACTTTACGCCAACTCAAAGGCTATCGGCGTGACCCTCTGGCAACTTGATGCTTTTGGTTGGTGTATAATCACTATACGTACTCTGTCTGTTTTTTCTAATCTATTAAAGCATGCAAGTTCAAAACTGATAATATTGTTTTGACAATTATTGCTTTACAAGTTTGTAGACTAGTCTCTCTTAAACATGCAAAACTTAGTTCTAATATCCCCGCAATATCAAATATTCGTGAAGCTTACTTTAGAAAAGAGCGATTTGCTGCCAACAATGAGGTGAAAAAGCCTAGAATGAAGTTTCATTTACCGTTTTAAGAGCAAAAATATTGGTATATACATGCACAAAAATCAAAATTTTCGTCTGATTTTCTACATTTTTAGTAAATTTTGCCGAATCTGCAACATCCGCACATCCGCATTAAATTGTTTTCGGATGCGGATGTCAAAAAGTTGCGGATCATCCGCGGATGCGGATGCGGATATCCGCGACATCCCTAAAATATATTATATTATATATATATATATATATATATATATATATATATATATATATATATATATATATATATATATATATATATATATATATATATATATATATATATATATATATATATATATATATATATATATATATGTAGCTACTACTTTGTAGGCTTAAAAAAGTATACTTAAACTTAAACTTAAATTAAAAAAGTATGCCCCTAAACTTAAACTTAAACTTAAACTTATTCAAAATTGACGTGTGAACTTAAACTTAAACTTAAACAAAATTTCAAGGTGTCAACTTAAACTTAAACTTAAATGTTTTTGAAAATTCGAACTTAAACTTAAATTATACTTAAATGTCAATTTCTGAGCTTTTTCTTTTGCTGAAATTTTCTGCTAAACTTAAATTATACTTAAATGTCAATGACCGCTTTTTATTTAGGCTCGTGTTTTCGGCTTATTGTCTTGTCTGGCATAACTTCTTGAGCATCATTTTTGTGCGAGACATCGGTAAACTGTTTCAATAACCTCACCGGCCCAATTATTCTGAGATTTGTTAAAGCTACATCAGGTGATGAATTCTTAATGAATGCACGTATAATTTTATTACGGATCACCTGATTTTACAGCCAAATTTGTCACAATTGTGCGCCGTGAGTTTATTGAAACAGGACCCTCATCGCAAAAACTAAAATCCAATTACAGATAACCCACTTTCTGTTTTATTGGATTAGTAGGATTTACCATTTCTTTTTCCTGTTTCTTCTATTGGCCATTAGAATTAGCCGGGAAAACCCGCATGTGCTAAAAAATGTGCTATTTTGCTAAATCCGGTAACGAACGCGTGTAAGCGAACACGAAATAGCACATTTCGTGCTATAGCGCTTGTTCCATGCGCAATATGCGCTAATTGCGCTATAAGCGCTATCGAATTTGCTATATGCGCAATTTGCGCCATAGCCGTTTTTGGGAGTGCTATTTGCGTTATTTGCGCTATAAGTGCTATCGAAAGTGCTCTATGCGTATTTTTTAATATGGGTGAAAATTCTACAGAAATATGGCCATGGTGGATTTGAACCGCCCTTCATTAGCATAACGCTCTACCAATTGAGCTACGCTGGCCTATTGGTGTTTGTGTTAATTTCCGTTTACATATTGATGCTAATCTTGGATAGCGCTTATAGCACCTGAGGGTGCTACTTGCGCTATTTAGGCGCTATTTTGTGCTATTAGCTGATTTATTTAAATTTTTTGTACTTTTTACTACGTATGCGATCCCTCAATAAACAAGAAAAATTTAAAATTAAATAGAACACAGCTCATTTCTGGTCATGCGTACGGCGTGTGAGTAGTACTCTTGAGTTTGAGTCTTGGTAATGGGTAACAAACTCAACTAAGCAACACAAAAAACGCTATCGTTGGCGATATAGGTAAGCGCTATAGAATATGATATATGCGCTGCAAGTATTTGCGCTACAGTGCTTTTTGTTATTGTTATCAGCGCTCTATGCTGATCCACAAATCTGTGGCTCGAATTCCCCTTTACTTTATTTTCCCCTACAGTCCGAAATCTGAAACTTATTGAGCGCTTTTTCATAAATTGTACCACTTGACTCCATATGACCACACAACTTCAGAAATATGAATTTTAAAAAAAAACGCCAGTAGTCCATAACGGGTTGCCGACCGGTAAGAAACCCTCTATTCTAGGCAGAGGACCCTCTATTCTAGGTAAAGGACCCTCTATTTTAAGCAGAAAACCCTCTGAAAGCAGAAAACCTAGTGTTCTAGCCCGAGAATCATCCATTTTCGGTAAAAAACCTTTAGTCTAGGCGAAACAGCCTCTATTATAGGCAGACGATCCTCTATTATAGGCGGAGGACACTCTATTCTAGGCAGAAAACCCTGTATTCTGGTTGGAGGACCCTTTATTCTAGACACCGGACACTCTTTGCTAGGCACAGGACCCTCCATTTTAGGAAGTGGACCCTCCATTCTCAGCATCCTCCATCCTTAGCTGACAACCCTTTACTGCAGCTGCCGTAGACGGTCTTAGGCAAAAATGGACCTCGGATTCGCGCTCAGGAGTTCAAATTAGTCCTAGATACATCAAAATCTCAATTTCGAAAACTTGATCCCTTAGGAGGACCCTCGAGTGGGGGTTCCTAAAGAGTCCATAGGAGGGTCTAGGGAGATCCTAGACGAAAATGGGCCTCGAATTCGTGTTCAGCTTCAGAGCTCAAATTACCCCTAGAAACATCAAAATCTCAATTTCGAAAAATTGACCCGTTAGGACCCCATAAATGAGGTTACCCTAAGAGGGTCATAGGGATCCAGGAAGTTCCTGGGTAACAAATAATCCAGGATTCATGTTCATGGGGCCCAAACTACTCCTGGATAAAAGTTTTTCTCCTAATCCCTCAGAAAAAATTTTCAAGTTCACAAGGGTGTTTCATCTTTTTTTTGGGGGTCACGTGTCCCGGCTCCCCATGGGGTCAGGGGGTCACCAAGATGGCAGGTGCAAGTACTCATAAGGGGACCCTTTTATCAAAATTTGGGACCAATCTCCCCCAGTAAACCCCGAGAAAGTCCGATCACAGGCTTTTGCTAACAAAAAAAACAACAAAAAAACAGGAAAAAACAAATACAATAGGTTGCACCCCTGTTTTGCTGGGGGTCGGCAGACGGCAACCCGATAAAAAAAGCAAAAAACAAATTATAAAAAATTTTTTTGCAACATTTTTAATTTTTTAGGCTCACAAGCCCAACTGTTTCTAAAATACCCTCTAGTCTCTACAGAGCCTATAGTGTTACACAGTGTACAATAGTGAAATTTAAGGATTTTTTGAAAAATTTTGATAATAATTTTGCTTTTATAAGTTTTTTAGAAGTTCTTTCGTAAGTTTGAAGTTATTGAGTTCGTTAGTACCAAAATTGTGCAAAACGGTTCCATAAACTTCACGTTCTAGTATGGCAGGTACACTTTGACTTGGTTATTGCAGGTTCATCTAGCCACTGACAAGTCAAGTGTCATAGTAACTTTGAAACATGCATAGTAGCAAAAAACAGAAAAAACTTATTTGAATACTTAAATTACTAAAAATTCGAATACTTAAACTTAAACTTAAATTAAAATTAAGGCCGAAACTTAAACTTAAACTTAATTGTTTTTCAAAATAAGAACTTAAACTTAAACTTAAACTTAATTAAAATTGAGGGACGAACTTAAACTTAAACTTAAACTTAAATGAATGAGGGCATACTTTTAAAGCCTACTACTTTGGCTTAGCTAAACATAAGATTTACGAAAAATTGTCGTAACTGACTGAAAAATATTTTCTGTGAAAATTAAAAATGATTGTTTCAAGCTATTTTAGCAAGCATTTATCTCATAATAAATTATAGTTTCCTAAATTAATATGCGTACTATGAATTATTGATTGAAAATTAATCGTAAGTTGTCAAGTGTTACTCCTGCAAAACTGTCGAAAACGTTACTACCACCTTAAACGTATTACCTAGTCATGATCTGTCGTTAGCTTATAATACGAAGCTGACAAAATCATGCACCCAAAATATGGCTCATTTTGCAAGAGCCAAGAAACTTTTCACAAGCTTCTCTTGTCGCGTGGTCTAGCTGTTTTCCGACACTAGCTGCGCATATGGCATAGTCAACTACCCTTTTTGCAAACTGTGAATGGTTCTTCTCTATTGGTATATACTGGTTGGCGCCTACAGGAGCCATATTTTTTACCCCCCATTTTTGGTCGATTTGTGGGGAAAAAATACGGATACTTTTTGCCTTCATGTTGTGTTTCTAAACCAAAATAACTGCATTTTCTTAAAAAAGTAAGCACAGGAAGGTGCTACGGCCTCCAAGTGTACTACGACCACCGACTGCTAACAGAGCGGTTCCAGCTATACTAGGGTGTTCAAATTATGAGCTCAGCTGCATAAATACACATACAGACGCACATATGCCCAAGTTGCGAAACAGATGATAATATTGGTTATTCACTCCTTAAAAGTCAAAATCTGGGAACAATATGTTGTACAACACTATTTGAATATTGACAGCAATGATGGGAAATTTAACTAAATTAAGACTACATTTAAGCATGCAAAAACAATCAAGCAGGGCGTCACCACAAATTTTAGCGTTCCACGGCACAATTTTTACGTTAAATGGTTCAGTTTACCGCAAAAAAATAATACGTAAACGGAATAAATTTTGAAAAAAAATTTTCAAAAAGAGTGTAGTGTAAAAAGTATTTGTGGTGTTCTTGGGGCTTTAATTTCAGTGGCCTTTTCTTTTATGTGCGAGTTTAATTAAAAAAATGATTAAGTTCGAGTTGAGTTTCATAACGGTTGAAGCATTTTGGTCTGCGTTCCTGGGATGAGTCAGAATGGACCCGTATTTTTTTCCCCGCGACCGTATTTTTTCCCCCAAAATGGGGGTAAAAAATACGTTTATTTTTCGATTTACATAAAATTAGTAACGGAGAGAGAAAAGTTTAATATGTGGTTTTGTAGAGCAACTCCGCAAGGTATAAATTGTCGGAAAAAAGTTTGCCCGAGAAACTTAATCCAGGAAAGCAAAAAAACCTTGTACTCATATTTTGTATTTTTTTACCCCATCTGACTATATTAGTGTTAGGTGATCGGCGACCAATGAATCATTCATTAGTGATCTGCTACGCTGTTTTTGGTGTCTTCATTGTTTATTAACTGAGTCGACTCGACATTGTGTTTGTTTTCCAATTTGAGATTTTTGTGATCAATTTTATCGCTAATCCGAAACGGGTTCGGTCACTTCTCGTGAAAGCCGTGTTTACATTTAGCTTTTTTCCAGCTGCTCAGCAGATGACAAAAGGTCGAGCTTTTGTTCGACACTCAGCTTTTTTCCGCATCTCGAGCAGCTGAAAAAAGCTGCAACTGCAGCGGTTTCATGGTAGCAGATTGTGACGGCCATCCATCTTTGGCTAGTCTACAATGACCGCCATCCTTTTCGGCTTTTCTTAGCTGCTGCAGCTTTTTTCGGTAGCTTCAGCTGCTAATGTAACGGAAAAAAGCTGAAAACGTCGATAAAAGCTCGAGCTTTAGCTCAATGTAAAGACTGTTTAAATATATATTAAGATACAGTAACCCATTCAACTTCGTCGTACGCCGACGAACAGGAAACTTTTTTCCTGCTGCGCCACAGCGCAGCAGGCTTCTTTAGAATGAGTCTGTCGGATAATAACGTGTATTTTGAAAGGATTTGTGTGTGCGTTTGTGTATGTGTTTATCAATGCTACTGTGCGGCTGTATGTGAGCATGAATGTGTGCGCGCAATGTGTCTGCAGCTGTGTTCAGTATGCGGCTGGCTGCAATTGTACATATACAAAACGTCTTTTAAGACAAAACTTGGTCCTTTCGGACAAACCTTCGTCTTTTTTTTGGTAACGAAGCTTTGTCTTTTTGGACAAACGTTCGTCTTTTTGGACCAAGCTTCGTCTTTTAGGACAAACCTTGGTCCTTTTGGACGAAGCTTCGTCTTTTTCTGGTAACGAATGCTCGTTACCAGTAACGAATTGGAAACTTTTTTTTGCAATGTACTGTATATATATATATATATATATATATATATATATATATATATATATATATATATATATATATATATATATATATATATATATATATATATATATATATATATATATATATATATATATATATATATATATATAATATTAGGGATGTCGCGGATATCCGCATCCGCATCCGTAATATACGGAATAAATATATACGCGTTATTGCTTCAATTCGAACTTATATGCAGTTGGGGGCAGTGGCGTATTTAGGGGGGAGCTGGGTGCCCCCTCCCCTTTCTTAGCGGTTTGAGACCCCCCTTAGAGGGACGCAACTCGCAGCCCCCCCTTGAGCGACAGTGGTTCACCCCTCAACCTGGTGGCTCACGTTGCTCCGCACCCGCCCCCTGGTGGTGACGGTGGCTGACGGTGCTCCTGAAGGTTGATTCATGTTGCTCCGCAGCCCCACTTTGCGAAATCCTGGATACGCCACTGGTTGGGGGGCAAATAGTGGACCTAATTTTTTGACTAAAGCACCTTGGCGGAAGCATTTTGCAACAACAAAGTTTTCTGAGGCTCTAAAGTTATTGGATCAGAGGGTTAGAGGAATCGCCACTTACTTCAGCCCCGTACCTTTCCAAAAAGTGGCCAAAAAATGTACCGTATTCGGCCAATTTTCCAACTTGTGCTAATTTAGGTTTGGGAGGCTTAGCCTTAGGCTCAGTCTTTGGAACCAGAAAATTGGCCAGTACTCAGCCGAGAAAATCTTACCAGCTAAGCCTACACGTTTATTCTAGCGTATAAACCAGCGGGGGGGGGCAAGCACACCCCTCAGCATTGGGTCCCCCCTTTGGATAAATATTTTGGACCGCGTAGCACCTCCCCCACCCCCGGTGGACGAATTTCTAAAAAAATCTCATGAGACAGGGATGTTAGTTCCTCATTGAAGCGGATTCTGTACAGTGGCCTATACAATGCCTTAAAACATCACTCGCACTCAATCTCAAACCTGTCCAATAACGGGAATTACAACCATTTTTGGCTTCAAATTCTAGCCATCAACCACTTCCAGAAACACTGAAAATTCTATCAAATATTCCAAATTTGTTTTCCTCTTCCCATCGTTCTTGACATCAAACTTCGGGTTAAATGTAGTTGGGGGAATAGTGGAGTGTGGACCCATTTTGGGGAGTTTTCACAGTTTCACCCCCCCCCCAGACAGGTGCTTCAAGCCCCCCCCCCCCAGAACGTTTGGCAGGTAGTTCACGAAATCGAAAAGAAAAAAGCAAAAAAGTTGCTCCGCACCCCGCCACCCCCCCTTCCCAAATTTTTAGATTTTAGAATCAAAACAAAGGCACTTGGTCTCCATTTCTTTCGGAATATTCACCAGAATCATCCAATTTTCCAATTTTTGACCAAATTCAAACTTGGCCTTCATTTAGGCTTGGGCTTAGGTCTAGCATGGGGCTTAGGCTTAAGCATAGTAAAAGGCTTAGGCTTAGCGAAAGGCTTTGGCTTAGGATTAGGCTTAGTCTTAAAAAAGTCGAAATTTTCAGGAAAAATCCTGCCAACTTAGCCTAGAGAATCCTGCAGCTAAGCCTAAGCGATGCCTTAAAACATCATAACGCACTCAAAACTATCCAAAAACAAAGATTACAGCCATTTTTGGCTTCATACTTTGTCTTTTTGGACTAAGCTTCGTCTTTTAAGACAAACCTTAGTCCTTTTGGACGAAGCTTCGTCTTTTTTTGGTAACGAAGATTTGTCTTTTTGGACAAACGTTCGTCTTTTTGGACCATGCTTCGTCTTTTAGGACAAACCTTGGTCCTTTTGGACAAACCTTCGTCTTTTTCTGATAACGAATGTTCGTTACCAGTAACAAATTGGACACTTTTTTTTGCAATGTACTGTATGTTCACTTCCAAAAACACTGGAAAAGCAATATTTAAGGAGTGATAACTCGAAAAATCCAAATCTGTGGATAGGGATTCTGTCACAAAAAAATTCTTCACTTTAGGTGCGCTATTCAAAAAAATAGATCAACAACCCCCTCCCCCCAAATGCACTTGGTCCCTCGATTCTCGATTCCGCATTATGGACTTTTGGAGCAATGTGCATATTTATTTGACGAAAATTGTTCAAAAACGTGCTTAAATCAACAGGGCTCCCGAAATTGCCTTGATGTCGGCTAAATTTAAAAAATAGCAGAGTTTGGTGAAGAAAGTACGAAAAAATATTGATTTTGCTAAAAAATATGCGACAAAAAATTGTCCACATTTGAGCTCGAATCTGATTGGCTGAAGCTCAGATGCAGAATCAGCTGAAATTTTCGAAAGTTTACAAGCCTCATATTAGTGCCTACTGACGAGTTGGCTCAAAAAATTTAACCCATCTAGACAAAAATTACTGCTCTTTTTACTGCTGCGCTACTAATGTTAAAATATGGTGCTGATTTTTGTAGATAGCCAGTTTAATCAATTTACTCATGCGCAACCGGTCAACATTTTCGCGCTAAACTAACACCAAAAATGAATTCTACTTCCTAAAAAACCTATAAATCCGTCAAATTGTTAGGAAATTACTCCATCTAGACTGACTTAGATTGAACTTTTTATTTAATACAGTTCAAAAAATCGATAATTGATTGATAACTCATTGAAAACTAAAAGGATCTGTTCAAAAAGCTTATTTGCAGACGGTTTGAATGATATATTGGACGTCTCAAGAGATGGTCCCAATGTTCTGGAAAATGTGACGAGAAAAAAAATCATCATGACCCAAAATTCAATATGTATTTTTAAAATATCTCCGCCCCCTCTGAATCGAATTACATGAAACTTTGTACAAAAGTGTAACTTTATAAGGACTATGTGTGTATACAATTCTGTTTTTTTTTGATTCACGCGTTTAACAGTTCTGTTCAAGAAAGCTTTCTTCAAAGTCGCACTAAGGGTGTTTGCGTCCTATTATAGGTTTGGCGCTATTGCGCCAAACCTGATTCCAATAAAAAATGGGTAGAGCGGCCGCACTCCCCCGAGATATATATACCGGTATCAGAGAGCGGTTTATTAACGTAAGGACACAAAAACCGTATATACAGCTCTAGCTTTTTGGATTCTGGGAAGAATTTTTAAACTTTCGAAAGTTAGTTCTTGAAAATCACCATTGTCTCAGCTCTCGGCCTGGCTCGGCAAAATTGCCGAGCCAAAGGCAATTTGCCGAGCCGAGCCGAGCCGAGCTGAGCCAGCGGTCTATCCCTACTGTTTGACCAAAAAACATCTTTTTTGACAATTTTAGGCCAAAAATTCAGTAAAAATCGCTTAAATTTTACAAAAAAATGAAATTTTTTTCTAATTTTGGCTAAAATTTTACTCCCGCCTGGACCCTCCCCCCTCTTTCCCCCCTGACGGGACCCCCCTTCTCTCCCCGAGACCGAATTTTGGGGGGTCTTCCCCCCCATCCCCCCAACTACATGTATGCGTATAAGTTTTTGCAGTAGGAATTGACTAAATGGCATATCCATTAGGTTTAGAAAAAAATAGAAACTGTTTCTGAAATAGCTTTTTCACTGCAAATTTTATTTCAAAATTTTAAAAAAGCGCTAGCTTCTGGGGTCTGCCGCCCCCAGACCTCCGCGATCATTTTATTTTCTTGACCAACTGCGGCTTGAAATTAAGTTTTCAATGCAAATTTTATTTCAAAATTTTTAAAAAGCGCTAGCTTCTGGGGGCTGCCGCCCCCAGACTCAGACAATATTATCATGGGAGTAGCCAGGGGGGGTTCAGGGGGTCTGAACCCCCCCTTTTGGTGGAACCTGTCGAAATTGACAACAAGGGTCCCCCTTTGGTTTTTGTGGCTCGGCCAGAAAAATTTCCGATACGTCTCCAATTGACCAAATTTGGCCTAAAAATGGAAAAAATCTTGAAATTTTTTCCTGGGGAAACCCCTGCAACTCTGTGGCGTACCAGTCTTTGATATTATCTTTCATCAAAGCCTTTGAACCAACACAAGTAGATACATTATGTTGTATTCACGTGTGTAATACACTGTATGATGTGACGTTCCCATCTTTATCTAATAGTCCTGTAGAAAAAAATTTCTGATACATCACCAATTGACCAAATTTGGCCTAAAAATGGAAAAAATCTTGAAATTTTTTCCTGGGGAAACCCCTGCAACTCTGTGGCGTACCAGTCTTTGATATTATCTTTCATCAAAGCCTTTGAACCAACACAAGTAGATACATTATGTTGTATTCACGTGTGTAATACACTGTATGATGTGACGTTCCCATCTTTATCTAATAGTCCTGTAGAAAAAAATTTCTGATACATCACCAGTTGACCAAATTCGGCCTAAAAATTGTTAAAAAATCTGCAATTTTTTCTGGGGGCTAACGCCCCACCGCCCCCAGACCCCTGCATCCACTCTGATTTTACAATGAGTTGCTTAGAATTGCTTTTTCAATGCAAATTTTATTTCAAAAAAGCTCCAGCTTCTGGGGGCTGCCGCCCCCAGACCCGTGCAACCCAGTGGCAGATCCAGGGGGGGGCCCCGGGGCCCCCTTTCTCTTTGGGTCTGGGCCCCCCTTTGGCAAAAAGGGCCCCCTCAAAAAATGTTTCGATACGTTCCCAATTCATCAAATTTAGCCCAAATATCCAAAAAAGTTCCTGGGGGCTTTCGCCCCCAGGCCCCCAGAGCTTTTTACCGTAGTTCTCATTGTTATTATCTGTCGTAAAGGTTCATGCATGGCCAACCTTTTTGGCCAACTCATAAGAAAAATTCAACAAGGGTCTCCTCTTTGGTTTTTGCGGGTTCACCGGAAAAAATTTCCGATACGTCTCTAATCGACCAAATTTGGCCCAAAATTCAAAAATTTCCCCATTTTTTTCCTGGGGGCTGTCGCCCCCAGACCCCCGCATTCAATCTGGTTTCTCGACAAGTGTTGCTTAAACTTTCAATTTCAATACAAAATTTCATTTCCAAATTTTAAAAAAGCTCTGGCTTCTGGGGGCTGCCGCCCCCGGACCCCCGCATTCACTCTGGCTTCTCGATAAGTGTTGCTTATATTTTCATTCTCAATGAAGTTTTATTTTAAAATTCTAAAAAAGCTATAGCTTCTGGGGGCCCCGTCCTCAGACCCCCGCAACCGTGGTATATAAGGGACTCCTATATTTCACTAACTAGCGCAGCTAAAAAATTTTCTGAAACGTCTGGAATTGCCCAAATTTGGCTTAAAAATCAAAAATTTTCTCCATTTTTTTACTGGGGGCTGCCGCCCCCAAACCCCTGCTACTCTGTGGCTTAACTATTATTTGTTATTATTTTTCGTCAAAGCCGATGCATCTATACATGAGTATATTATGCTACATTTACTTGTGTAATACACTGTCTGATATCACGTTACTATTTCTTTTTTTTAATTTTTGTCGGAAAAAATTTCTGATACATCTCCAGTTGACCAAAATTGGTCTAAAAATTTGAAAAATTGTCAATTTTTTCTGAGGGCTGCCGCCCCCAGACCCCTGCAACCGTGTGATTTAAGTGATCTTGCGTTTGTAAGGTGTTTGTAAGTGTTTAAAATGCATTCAAAGTGCATTTTAACCCATTACAAAAAATTTTAAAATAAAAATTTTAAAAAAGTAGCTTCTACTGGGGGCTGTGGCCCCCCAGACCCTCGCATATGTACTCGTTTCTCGAGAAGTGTAGTTTAAATATACTGTATATACATTTTCAATGCAAATTGCATTTCAAAATTCTAAAAATGATCCGGCTTCTGGGGGCTACCGGCACCGCCCCAGGCCCCCGCGATCGGGAACATCCCGGTAACTTCCAGCATTTTTCAGCGCGCTAAAATAATGGCCTCAAAAATGTTTACATGAGATAAATCGTTCGCTACCCCCCCCCCTCCCGGTCGTCACCCGAGGTAGGGCCCCCCTCTGAAAATTTCTGGATCCGCGCCTGAACTCTGATTTTACAATAAGTGTTGCTTAGAATTGCTCTTTCAATGCAAATTTTTTTTAAAAATTCCAAAAAAGCTCCAGCCCCAGACCCCTGCAACCACTGTGATTTTACGAGGTGTTGCTGACAATTTTTTAAATGCAAATTAATCGTCAAAATTCTAAAAAGCTAAAGCTTCTGCGAACTTGCAGACTTCCGCTTCGGGTAGATTACTTGCGCGTTTCACCCCCCCCCTCCTCCTCCCGGCCCGGTCGTCAACCATCAGTTCAGCCTCCCCTCTTCCCGAAATCATGGATATGCTATGTACTGCAATACAACATTAATTGAAAGGTCATTCCCAAGCGAAAATTTTTTCTCGGTACGCCGCGACTAAATATATATAATAGTATACTAATATAAAAACGCTTTAAAAAAATTTTGGTTGAACCCCTCCTTTTGAAAATCCTAGCTACGCTACTGCATATTATATATATATATATATATATATATATGTGTGTGTGTGTGTGTGTGTGTGTGTGTGTGTGTGTGTGTGTGTGTGTGTGTCGGTGTGTGTGTGTGTCGGTGTGTGTGTGTCGGTGTGTGTGTGTGTGTCGGTGTGTGTGTGTGTGTGTGTGTGTGTGTGTGTGTGTGTGTGTGTGTGTGTGTGTGTGTGTGTGTGTGTCGGTGTGTGTGTGTGTCGGTGTGTGTGTGTCGGTGTGTGTGTGTGTGTCGGTTTGGCGCGATAGCGCCAAAAACGTATAATGA
>JASANF010010186.1:0-11037 GCA_030248245.1 Trissonchulus sp. WLG1_4 | reverse complement strand
GAACATTAACACTGTTTCAGAGACCGTTTGAAGGGAAACAGTCGATTATAACATATTCGAAAGGAAAACCGAGAAGTTTAAACACAAAGTTTACTGTAAAGGTATGTCACATGTAGTCTATGGTATATCCTCCAAATAAGAGGCTCGAATAAAAACGCAGAGCTTTCATATTACGTCCTTATTAAAATTACTGACGGTTTTAGTATTAACAAGCACGTCTTCCGAGTAAACTTTGATTTGTTTTGGAGAGATTTTCAAGCGACATGCTTGTCGCGCTGAGGATATTCTTCGAATATAAAACCCGGCACCAAAACTTTAATAAACCCACAGGTTTAACTAAACATGTCAGTCTGTTAACTGTCACCCTAGTATCAGTTTCCGGATTCTCAGCATTAATGATTGTAACTCTTCCAGGGTCAAACATTTTTCCCAAGTGACACTTTTGCCTAAAAAAAGATATCTGTTCCATGCTTCTTTTCGACTTCACGACTACACCAGCTCATTGCGCGCAATATTGAATTTACGTATTTGGCGCATGAAAATTCTGTCATGCAAGCTCAAAAAGTATGTCTAAACCGTGAGTAAATGTAGGCACATCGAGTTTGTCTCCCAGCAAAGTTCTGGATGGTTCAGAAAAACTAGTGACGGAAACATCTTTTTGTTCAGCCAATATTTGATATTTTAACTGGCTAGAAACTAATCACATTTTAGTTAGAAATTACGTGTAAATTATGCTATCTCGAACCTTGACTGAGAAATTACGAACCATCTTACTAAACGTTAAAGGTAACGTTAACTGGCTAAAATGATTTGGATTTGCACTAGAGTAAAACTTTTTGCGCCGAACAGTTCTTCATTTTCCAAATTGTAAATATTGTCAATCAGTACAATACAGAAGGAATAAGAAATATGTTACTTTCATATAGGTAAAGCTATACAAAGACCAGTTTTACCTAGACAATTAGGTACTGGTCGACAGGAGGCACCGTCACCCGTTACATCGAAATTCGCAAACCGTAAAGAAACGATTGCCCTTCTATGAAGTAATAATTTGTCGCTTCAGACGTGCTATTTGTTATGCAATCTGCGAAACATTGATGTAACAGGTTTTATTTTTTTCATGTCATAATAGTGGCTGCTGTTCGCAAAGTTTTCTTGAATTCAATAGATATCAGAGCTGTCTGTTCTTACATATACGTACGTATATACGCAAACGATCTGACACACACGCGCACAAAAACAGTGTAATTTGCTGACCTACCAGCCATTTTACACTGAAATAGTTTGATCTGCATGTTATCATAGCAGACATTCGCAATATAGTATATACGCGGCGGCTGAGGCCGCCGCGTAAAAATTATTACTATAAATTACAAGTCTTGTTCGTCCGGTAATTTACGGCCAATTGCACCAACTTATTCTCGAGCTATTCTTATTCTCGAGCTATTCTTATTCTCGAGCTATTCCAGAATAGTTATTCTCGAGGTTTTATTCTTCAACTATTTCATTGCACCATTAAAGAATAGGTCGAGAATACCTATTCTCGAGAATAGCTCGAGAATAACTTATTCTACCAGTATCCAATAAAAAATTAGCCTCACCATTTTTATCCAATCACTGCTTAGCCAACAACCAATAAAACTCGAGAATACGCCGAGGTAGCCCCACCTACAGATTTGCTATGACAGCACATTTGCTTCTCGTCCGCTCACCGAAACCATGTCGACTCCGGAGCAGTCAGTAACTTGATTAAGACGGAGAACAAACAGTGTTTTTTAAAACTTTTTTGTTTTGCTATTTTTCACAATAAATAAATCGCTCAGAAGCGCAAAAAGCAGAAATATGTTGAAAACTTGTAACTTGTTAACTTTTTAAAAAAGATATTAGCTTATTCTCGAGCTATTCCTGATAAAGACCAGGAATAACATTAACCCAGCAGGAGAATAGCTGTAGAATAAGCTATTCTATAACTTTGGTTGGTGCAATATTGGTTGCTATTCTCGAGCTATTCTTGAGTTACTCTAAAGCTATTCCTAAGTTGCAGAATAACTATTCTCGAGCTTAAATGTTGGTGCAATGCAAACTTATTTTATTTCTGAGTAATTCTCTAGTTGTTTCTATTCTCGAGCTATTCTGTTTTGGTGCAATCCAGTGTTAGATACGTATATATGTTAAACAGAAAGCCTATATGTGATTTGTAAAATAGACAAGAACTTTATGAGTAAGTTTTTGTCAAAATGAAATTGCCTCGTAAAGTAAGTACCGTTATTTAAATAATTAATATTAATATTAAAAGTCAGTATTTAAAATACTTTTAATATTAATGGTTTTATTATTATTAAATTAAAATAATTTGAGAATTTTATTTATATTAATATTAAATTAAAAATATCTCAGAAATTGTATTTATATTAATATTAAATTAAAAATAAATTGACAATTTTATTTACATTAATAATAAATTGAAAATATTTTAGCTGATGTAATTATATTAATATTAAATTAAGAATAAATTGGCCGTATTAATATTAAAAAGCACTTTATTTTTAATATTCTTTTTAATAACGGCTGTGCATATACAAGACAAGTATATGCCTGCGCAGAAACTGACACGCTGCATTTATATTAATATTAAAAATGCATTTTTATACAATTTTAATATTATTTTAAATACAGCGTAGCTCATGTGTTCAAGCCGAAATTTGTCCGTGAAGTCACATTGGCATGGCTATCATTTTTGTGTAAAGGGGTCCATGCCTTTGCCGCATTAACCCGCCGTCTTCTGAAGTGCCAGTTGACACATCACGTGATAAAGTCCCAATCGGGGATTACAGTAGTTGACAACTGACATATTTATTCTAGTCAACTGAACTTAAATTTTTTTCAGGAAGTGATCTTGTTGTTTAGCGGCCAAATTTTGGACCTACTTCCTAACTGCCACATCACAAAACCTGCGCTTCACTGAGCAATGTGAAAATGTGACTTTTTATCGCAGTAGCATTTTTTTATGGCAGCATTAAGATTTTTGCGACGTCAGCCGTCAGACCAGCCGTCTACAGTCAGATACAGTCAATGTTGTAGTTTATTACTTGCCTTCCACCTTCAAGTAAGGCACGCGCACGGTTGCTGTGTTAATACTATAGGGTGAGTACAGATTATGCCTGAGCGTGGCGCAAAGTTTTCACAATTAATTTTCTTAATTATAGTAAAACATAAAGAACACGGATTGCGTGAAGGTGGTCACTGTTGACAGCATGGAGTAAAACGGCACCATAGAAATTTGAGGCTAATAGATTTAACAAAAATCCTACTCTCAACATGGCTTTGACTTAACGCAGCCATTTTTTGTTAGCAACCATAGGCAATTAGAGCAAAAACTTTTATAACCTTTTTCCTGTAATTATAAGGTTTTTCTCCCGCAAACTTCGGGTTGTCACTGGTCAATTGGACTTACTATAAAGATTTCGTCTTTTCAATTTTCGACAATGAACAAACAGCATTCCAGAACTGCAAGCTTAAAGTTAAACTTTTTCAGAAATCAAAAGGGTAATTGGGGTCCCTAATTCTGGATCTGGAGTCTATTTCTAGGGAACTATCTAAAATCAGCACAGTGTCTTGATTTCAGAGAAGGGTAATGGGGAGGATTCTTAATTGAATTTTTTCTGACTGAAATTTTCCAAAAGGGTCCACCCTTTGGTTTTTGGTCCAGCCGGAAAAAATTTCTGATACTACCAATAGCGAATAGTGTAGCAACTATCGTAGCTACCGTACTCTGTAAGACATACGTACTAATTGAAACCTACTGTACCTATGAGTCCTAAGGCTTGGCCGCCAAGGCTGACTAATGAGTCATTTGACCTTTCGGTTACTTGACATTTCAACTTCTATTAATAGTTCTATTAATAGAATATCTAGGCTAGCTCACAGGTGTTAGTTAGTAATTCCCGGGATTTGCTAACCGCTATATAAGGCTAAGCGCCCATTCCTAGAGGTCCGTTAGACCGTGTGCCTAGGTCACTGCTGCTGCTGTGGTAAGGCTTGCGCCTTTCATGTGTGTGTTTGTGTTCGCCGTGTCTTGCTGTTCATCTATTAAACTACTACATGTGTGTATGTTCCACTTGCGTCATCGTAGTAACCGTAGCAGCAGCGTTCTACTCAGCTAAGTTCAGCTCCGCTACAATAAACCAAATTTGGTCTAAAAATCAAAAGTTTTCCCAAATTTTTTTCAGGGGGCTGCCGCACCCAGTTCTGCAACTCTTTGTCTTAGTGTTCTTTGCTTTCTTTTTGCCTGAAAGCATATGCATGTGCATATAGTTGTATTGTGCACTATGTATTTGCTTAATACAGTGTATAGCTTATCGTTTCAGCTGTTTTATTGGTACAAAAATGACATTTTTAGCAAATGTACAGTGTTTGTTTGTTTGTTTGTTTGTTTGTTTGTTTGTTTGTTTGTTTGTTTGTTTGTTTGTTTGTTTGTTTGTTAGCTTCACGTTTAAATGAGAATTAGGGCCCATGAGACTCTGGGGCTGTGGTGTAATGGTAGCATGCTTGACTTCGAAGCAGGCGGCCCGGGTTCGATTCCCGGCGCCTCCATTTCTTTCATTCTTTCTAAACTGGGGCCTTATCTTTCTTTCAACATTCTGGCGACCGTGACATAGGACGGAGAGGATAGGACCGGGTCCTCAGGACAGCCTTATCCCCGAACCGTCTTTTGAAGTGGGTCAAGAGCCCCATGCCCTAAGTTGAGGTTGGCACTTCAACCCTTACGGTACTCGTGCTGTGTGCTGTATGACTGTGTACATAGTCTCTTGTGTGGTCCCTCGGTTAACGGTAATCCAAAAAAAACCTCAGTTTCGGTTAGTGGTGAACCGGATCCAACATTGGGATGCTTAACACAAAGAACTTAACTTTTAAAAAAAACCTGCGATTTTTTTCGTTGACTAGAGTATGTAAACTAGTCAAGTTTCATTGTCCGGATTCAGTATCTATTACGTCGGGTGCCAAATCTGCCCCCCGTGCATTATTGCTTTGGGTGTCACTAAAATAAAAACAAACTCCCTCCGGGTTATTGTGTCGTTTCTAGTGGTGTTGCTTTTAGCTTCTCATGCGATTTTCCACAATTTCAACGGCATTTTTTTATTGGAATAAAAGTAGTCAACCACCACATTTCAACAGTAAAAACAGAACAAACACAAGGACATGCCGCTTTGGGACAGTTTTTGAGGGCAAGAAAAAATTACAATGACAAAAGGACAGAAACGCAGGAACCACAAAGACAGCACACCTGTATAGCGAAACAGGAAATGTGGTGGAACGGTGATAGTGTTGAGCGACGAGGGGCGAAGCATGAGTAAGGTTGAAACGTGAAGGTGAAGCGAGTGCCTAGAGAATGTTATAGCGTCACTGAAGTATAGTGTTTATAACAAGAGTGCACACTATTGCATTTGCTTGCAATGTCTGTGTTTTTAGCACTAGCTAAAAGCAATAATTTTGGAAATATTAATTTAAAATTAATATTAATATCAAAAATCAAACGTTTTCGTATTTATATTAATATTAAATTAAAAATACTTCAGGAATCACATTTATATTAATATTAAATTAAAAATAAATTGCCAACTTTATTTATACTAATACAAGTCTAGTGCGTCTAGTGTAGACTAGGTTGACCAGATGCACAGCATGAAGTCATTTAATATTGATAAAAACTTATCCTTGTGAATTTTTGTGAAGCGACATCATCTTATGCAATATTGC
The DNA here is from genome assembly GCA_030248245.1 of Trissonchulus sp. WLG1_4. NCBI lineage: Eukaryota > Metazoa > Nematoda > Enoplea > Enoplida > Ironidae > Trissonchulus > Trissonchulus sp. WLG1_4. The sequence continues at coordinate 5,280 of JASANF010010186.1, read as the reverse complement.
AAAAAGGTTTTTAAAAAAAATTTGATGCACTACTAGCATCGTACTCACAAGTTCAATGTTTACATTGAGCAAGGACACGTGTAATTGCTCAATGTAAACATTGAACTTGTGAGTAGGATGCTAGTAGTGCATTAAATCTTTTCAAAATAATTGTAATTTACTGATATTATCTTTAAAGCGTCGATAATGCGTAAAACTAACGTTATTTGAAAATTTTTTAAAAATTAAAAATCCGTGCAATGGCAAAATTTTGTTGCGCAGCTGGTGGTGCAAAAAGCAACTTTCTAACATTTTCCGCTCCAAAGGAATGATCGTTATTATGTTTTTCATGAAAATAAGGTTAGTATAATACATTTAATTAAATTAAAAATATTTTACGAATTGTATTTATATTAATATTAATATTAAAAATATATGCCATTATTAAAATAACGGTAAAAGTAAGTCAATAATTTTTGCTTTTGAAAAAAAAATGAGCGAAAAGTTTTTCAAAAGTGGGCCCGGTTGGAACTGAACCGGCGATCAGAGGTTTCAGACACATCAGTGCTAACCAATACACCACGGCGGCCACGCGGTTGGTGAGTTAAAGCCGTTTTAAGTTGTTTGCACATAAAAAATTTAACACTATGGAATGTTTCCAAAATCTTTCTCCTTCCATACAGTACAAGAAATTTAGCTAGGAACTTTTGCAAAATAATAATAATAAAGGTATAATAAGCTTGCGTTTGGTATGTTTGGTACAGGCTTTGCTATTTCTAAAACATAATTATTATATTTATAAATTTGCTTTGGATAGTTTATATTCTATTATTTTTTGTTTTTATTAATTAACACAATGAAATTATTCCAAAAATTGAATTTATTTCCATGAAAAATTAGCTAGGTAGGTAGTCTACACTAATAATAATGATAAGCGTACCATAAGCTTTCATTTGGTGTATTCAAATTGGCATTATTACCTGTATTTATCATTTTGCTTAGGATAGTTTATATCATTAAACATATTATTAATCATTTTTTAAACGTTGTATGAAAGATTAAAAGTTTATTTGTTTGAAATAGGGCGAGGTGAGTAGGAGTTTACATCCCTGCTCAAAATGGACTTAATGTTTTAAATCATCACTTTTCCACCACCTTCTGACGGCTAAAAAACTACACCAAAAATAACGTAAAAATCGAACAAATGCTAAAACTTTAGGCCTCTTCGGAAACAACGTTCCAATGTTGTTTTTTTGGCTCAACATGCCGATTCCAAATTATTGGATCGCCCATGACTGATGCTTTTTTAGATTATCAAAAAGAACTAGGTATACCATTAAAAAGGCAGATTGGTGAACGTGCGCATTGTCGACTTTCGCATTGTCGACACTTTGTATTGGTGACAAAATTGATGAATTTAATATATTTGCAAGTAGTCAGACCTAATTAAGTCATAGTTGCTTATTAATCCTTCGTGGGTGAACTAACGATACAATAATAGGACAAGCGGGGAGGTGCCGGGAGCGAACCAAGAACCACACCAATAATCGAAGATCCGGTTGGAGGGTCCGGAGAATTTGGTCAAAAGTGGGCAAAAAGGGCACTTCTTTCAAAAATTTATGGTATTTTTGGTCGATTAGGAGGTCCCTAAAAATTGACAGGATAGGCCCTCTTAAAAATTGGACCCCAGTTGCATGTATTAATATCATTGCTAACGTGCATACGTGCACATTTAATGCGCCTGCTAGTCTATCTGCTCTGTTTGTTTCAATCTCACCAATCTTACTGTAGATTATTGTCAAGGCCCTAGAAATGTTAAACTCAACTGAAATTTGTCGACAATGCGAAGTGTCACCAAAGCAAAAGTCGCTAATGCGAGTCTACCCCGGCAGCTTATCTAAAATCATGCTCTTGCTTTCCCAATTAAACCGGAAGTAGAGGGTTACATCCACCTTAAACCATAACGGTGGGAATTATTAAAACATTGTTTAAATGGATTGTTTGTGTATCGCAAGCATCTGTTGTATTTTTGTTTAGAAATGCCGTGTTTGCTCAAGACTTGATCCAACACTAAACACAAAAAACCTGTACGCTACCAAATATTTCTGTGGACTAGAAAATGAAAGTGAATATGAAAGAGAAAATAAAAGTATGAAATTTCGCTGTAAAGACTTGTAGCAATTCATGGGTTTTGCGTCTTTAACACAAACGGTTAACCAAAATTCTTGCAACCAATAGCTGAGGCATTTACAGGGCATCCAATGTCGATTTTTATTGCTGTAATTATTATTTTCTAATCATCATTATTTGTAAATTTTGTGATTATTTTGTTAAAATTAAATTTGACAAATTTATAAAAATATGAACGGGTTAAAAGTTTACTACATTAAGGGGGTAGTGTCGCGAAAGCAGTCGATTTTGCGTACCTATAAAACATTTTTAGAAAAAGATACGACATCGTTCTTTATATGTTTTGAAAATATATGTTGAGGCAAGTATTTTCGCCAGGTTTCATCAAAATTGATGCAGTATACTGTTTGCAGTGAGGTCGCAAAGTCGGAAAAATGACGTTTTAAAAACCTATTCACATTCGATTTTTTCGTCACAATTATCAACTTATTTGTTTAGTTTGTTTACATAGACTAAAAGAACATTGTAGTTTATGCACGCAAAATTTAGTGCAAATTGCTTGAGTGGTTGCGGAGAAATACCTATTTGAACTGTGAAACTGTGCGTAAACAGTGAAGTACTCTCAGCAATAATGATAAATTGTGAAAAATTTAGACCCTTATTTTAAAATCGAAAGAAAAACGAACCTTCATTTTTCTTTTTTCTTATTTGTGGCAAAAACCCGTGCGTCGACACGTTATGTGTGCTTCACAAGCTGGCCAATCTGATATCTGGCTGAATTTTTTGAATTTTCATGTCCTTATTGTGTGATGTCTGGCTTACAATCGGTGATTGGTTTAAGATATTGGTAGATATTGGTAGTCTACTGTCTGGCAGTACTTATTTAACACAGTATAGCATTGGACTAGTTTCTCAGTGAACGTACAAGTTCAAAGCAAAAGGATCTCTTTTTGCAACCTATGAGCAAAACTGCTTTCGCGACACTACCCCCTTAAATCACTCATTTATTCACAAAGTTCATTTAAAGACTGAATTTCTACAAGATTAGTACCTGGAGCATTAATCTTGTAGAGTCAGACTATGTAGCAAAACACATTGCCATACACTACACTAGGTCCCAGTTTAGAGACGAAATCAACAAATTAATTAAATTAATTGAATTTATTAAAATTTATTCATGAGATCTACAGGACACACATGAAACCATTCCCACGACGTAACCAGTAAACCAAAATGTCAAATATGCTTTTTGTTCCTTCTAGAGAAGGAACCTGTATTATCGGTTTTTGTTCCGATAACAGAAATGTGGAAATTATATGGCAGCTTAACCTATGTTTTGTGTGTCTCCCTACCCTCCAAACACCCTACAGTATTTTTGTCACATGAGGGGTGCTTGTAGAAACTGAACTGATTTAGAATCTGAAAATAAAACTTGGGGCCTATTCCTTTACCGGATTAAAGGTTTAATTATAATCGGACTAAACGGTTTAAAAATTATGCTCAAAAATGCCATTCCAAAACCTCCGGATTAAACGGACTTAACTTTTAGTGCGCTGCTTTTTAGTCACAGCACAACAGGTCTCTAATTTTGATTTCTGGCGGAATACACTGGCCTTGTAGTGCAATGTACGTCTGTTCGTTAGTTTGCTTAGCATATTAGAGCTACTGCGCGAGCGTCACATCATTGTTTAGTGCAAAAGTTACACTGTAAGCTGGAAAAATGTCAATGTGCGTTTGTTTAGTTCATGTGTGTCACATAGTGCGCGTGTGTCACATTGCTGATAGTACCAACATTTGACCAGATAATTTTGTTGGCAGCATCTTACATATGTTTCCTGCGAACTGTACTCATTTTTGTGGTCATGAAAGAATGAATACACTTCTCACTCATCAAAACAACCCATTCCTACATAATTTGTTGTAAGATAATTAAAACTACTTCAGTTTTTTGCATAAACAACTTATTGTAAGATTGCATAAAAACGCATTGAACTTTTGCATACACATTTTACAATAAGATAATTATCTGCTGCACAAGGTCAGCTTACTTGAACATAACGGTCACCTGGAACAACAACCGGCTAACTTCATTTTTTGAAAAAATGGAGTTAAGTAGCTACTTTTGTACAATCGATGATGCTCTATCCAGTGGTGGTAATTTTGTGAGCCAACTTGCATTTTGTACGAAGATAGAGCAGCTTTTCCGTTGGCCGGTTGTTGCACTCTGAAGGCGATTTATGCAACAACCGGCCAAGAAGTGATATGATGCGAGTTGGCTGGTTGTTGCTCTCACTCAATCAAAAATTTAGTAAACACTTAGCTAGCTTAATAGATGGCTGAAAGCTATAAAAACGGTGAAAAAGTTTTCCGGATTGGCCAATCCTGAGTCAAGTTATGGTCAAATTACTGTTGGCCGGTTGTTGCACAAAGTGTGTCACAAACGGCCAACTACATATACGTACACGTTTTGTAGCTAGCCTGAAACTGTTATCTTTGTGTTTCAGTCGTGATACGTCCTGAGCAGAGATGCACGGGGGGAATCGGCGAGGGGGGGGGTGCCCGACCTCTGGTGGAAGGGGGGGATGGTCCCTAGTTTCGGCCATTTTTCAGCGATAGCCGAAAATTTTTCACAATTTTTCGATTTTCAACTCATTTTTGGGGTACTTTTTTGGCGGGGGGCGGCGGGGGGGTAGGGGTCAAGGGGGGGTGCCGACCCCCCTCAGGGGAGGTGGGTTCCTGAGTGCGACTAAACAAAATTATTTTTAGTTCCTTCTACAGAAGGAACGATTGAAACCAACTGCAACTGCATAGTTTTAAAGTCACACCTATATGTCTTATGTTTAATCCTTTGATGCGCACTGTGAACCTCAGGTACCTCACGTGGTGGATGCCCAATTTGGGGCTATAAAGCTTGGCTAGCTTATTCTAGTCAACTGATCTTCGAACTGTTTTTTCAGAAATAGCAGATCTTTGCATTTAGTGGCTCAATTTCAGTCCGGCTGCCACACAAAACCTAAGGTATGCTTGATTAAGCAGTGTGAAAATTTGACTTTTTTTCATCGCAAAAGTAGTATTTTCTTTATAGCCTCATTATGATATGTAATCGCAACTCTGGCAGTCAACCTTTTGTGCATCAGATACAGCGGATACTGTAGTTTATTTATAGCAGAC
>JASANF010010185.1:0-75105 GCA_030248245.1 Trissonchulus sp. WLG1_4 | reverse complement strand
AGAGCGTTTTGCAGTGCATACCTCGGTTGGCAGTTTGGCAGCCTAACTCCGGTGCTAGAATAGAATCGTCAGTGCTGGTGCTACTGTCAGATGTTCTGATAGTAACACCATCTCGGAGTACAGTTTCTCCTGCTGACAGTATCTGGGGGAAGGTTTGATGCCTAACCATCTAACAGCCCAAAAATTATTTGATTGTCCGGAAGGGTTGGCAGTCTCGGTCTCGTGAACCCGAGACTAGGCTGGTCTCGGTCTCGGTAGGAAAACCGAGACCTGCCATAGGGTGGTCTCGGTATTTCAAACGATACTTTAAGTTTTCAAAATTTTGTTAACAATAATAATTTTAAGTGCAACTTAAAAAATTACAAAAAATAATGTCAAGAAACATACGAGCTCAGATGACACACAACTGCAAGATTGAAGCCCAATCTGTATATATACATTTCAGTTCAGCCGATATCTTTTCAGAACAAGTAAATACAATAATATACTGCCAAAGCCAAACGTACCGTTTCACAATTCAAGCACCGGGTCTCATTAGTGAGTGTTCCCTGGAAAATTTCGTGGATCCGGGTGGGCAGTTTCCCTCCCCTCAGCCTCCCGCCGCCCCCTGCGACCCGTCCGCCCCGGCCCCCGACCTGCTGCAGCCCCCCCGCCACCAGACTCACGCTGTTCTTCACTTCACCTTGCCATTCGTGCCGCTCAGGCTCACGTTGTCCATTTGCGCTCCTCTGAATCAATTATAAGTGTAAGGGTCATACATGTATGACGGAGGGGGGGGATGGGGGGCCCCCAAAATCGAGGAGCCGGGGGGGAGGGTCCCCAAAATTTGGGCAAAATTTTAAAAAAATGGCACTTTTCGGCGAAATTTTTAGAAAATTTAGGGTATTTTTGGTCGATCTGGGGGGGGGGAAGGTCCCCAAAATTTGGCCGGAGAGGCCCCCCAAAATTTTGACCCCGTTACGTGTATAGTACATATATCATATATATATGTAGTTTTGGGGCCTCGGGAATTGTGGGGCCCCCGCCTATGGGGGGGGGGACACTTTTTTAGGGGGGTATTTCGGGCCGATTTTTGGGGAGCCCCCCCGCCTCATCAACCAAACATATATATATTTATATATATATATATATATCCATCCATCATGAAAGTGCCATCCATCTTATATATGTTTTGCCCAAAGTTGCGGGATATATATATATCACTGGCGGTCCCAGACTTCGATTTCGGGGAGGGCGCAGGTCTGAAGAAATTTTTTTCACTTTTTATAATAGCGTTTTTCAGCTTTACGCTATCTTGTTATAGCCGCAGCCATATCAAGGGCAATGAGTTGAGTCTGTTTGCAGTAAAAGCCAGTGGTGTAGCATAGCATCACCATACAACAACACAATGTTTATGTACAGTCCACAGAAATCTCTATGTCTGTATACATAGCAATGTCAATGGTATATACGTACATGCACATTTCATAGAAAATATCTGTATCGGTATCGGCATTTTTTTATCGGTATCGGTATCGGTTATCGGTATTTTTGGGTATTGGCCAAACACTAATACAACCTAATAGGTATGTACTTAATGCGACACCGGCTTTGCTGTTTCAATCTTCACAATTAAGGAAAACATGTTCTTCCAAATATGGCAAGTAGGGATGGAAGTCTCGATTTGTTGACCGAGACCGAGACCGAGACCACGAAACCGAGACTACCGAGACCGAGACCAAATTCCGAGACCGCAAAAACCGAGACCTTGGGTCATTTTTTGCCAATTTTTTACCTACTGATTTGGTGAATTTTTTACAAGTTTTTTATTTAAAATTACAAGACCATAGTCAGACACCTTATGTACATATACATATATAACTAACAGCTACATCACGGCAATTTTGGTTACATTCCCGGTTCTTTTCTTTCCGCCATTTGTGTGGGACCATGTCTTCTTGAATATAGTGAAATTTTGACATCTGCCCCAAACAGATGCAATTTGTCCTTGTTCTCGCCAGCAAATAGCAATTATTGACACTGTTTGGCTCGAATTTAGTTAAAAATCGCTCCTATTTTATTGGAATGACCCAGTGGCGTAGCCAGGAAAAAATTTCGAGGAGGAATGCCTTTTTGATCTCGGTCTCGGTCTTGGTCAAAACCCGAGACTGACCCAGTCTCGGTCTCGGTAGTCAAAAAGTCTCGGTTTCGGTAGTCGAAAAGTCTCGATTTGTACCCGGTCTCGGTTTTTCAAATCTGTGAAAAAGTTTCTTGTGGTTCCCCCTTTGGTTTATATTGTTCACAGGAAATTTTTTCCAAAGTTTTCATTTCACCAAAATTTCACACCAAACAGCGAGATTCTGTCAACTTTTTTCCGAAAACAACTTTATTGTGGTTGTTTAGTTTTTCAGTAAACCAAGTACACACACAAAAATGTATGTTTGTGATTAGCTTTCTTACCTCGTGCTCGTGCCTCGTACTATATTTCAAGTCTGTCTGTGTGATTATTATTATATCTTATACTTTAGTATTAGTGTTAGGCTGGTCAACTTTTTTATGCCAATTGGTGGCTACACATAGTTCGCTGTAAATTTCAATTAGTATGACTGTAGTAAAAATCAAAAAAATCTGTGCAAGTACAACTCAACGCACTACTCAGAATCATGCGATGACACACCGCCCCTGAGGGGGGTCGGCACCCCCCCCCCCCGCCCCCCAGACATCCGGCACCCCACACTCGACCCCTCACCCACCCTCTGATGGTCAAAAAAGTTCCCCAAAAATGCGTAAAAAATTGAAAAATTGAAAACTTTGTTCGCCGGCGGCCAAAAAAGTACCTCAAAAATGAGTTGAAAATTGTAAAATTCTGAAAAATTTTGGCTGTCTTCGAAAAATGGCCAAAAGTAGGGACCACCCCCCCCCCCCTTCCGCCAGGCATCAGGCAACCCCTCCCCCCTTTCGCCAGGCATTTAGTCAAAACTATCCAAAAATTAAAGATTTTAGCCATTTTTTTGCTTCAAATTTTTGCAAACGTTCATTTCCAAAAACACTGAAAATTTAATTTTCAGGTTAAATGCAGGTGGGGGGATAGCATACCCATTTTTTTAGTAGAGCACCTTGGCCTGGGGGAAGCATTTTTTCTTCGAGAACCCATATTTTATTTTTTAGATTTTCTGAGACACGACCACCCGAAATTTGAGACCGCAGTAAAGGACTTTTTCGCGGATTTTTTTGCGGGCCCGAAACCCATGTTTTCCGTTTTAAACGTGTTTAAATGGAGCCACAAAGTTTACAAACAATTTTTAGAATCAAAACAACAAAGACACAATGACCCCGTTCCTTCAGACTGGGCCTCAGTTTAGGCTTATGCTAGGCTTAGGGCTTAGGCTTAGTATGGGGCTTAGGCATACGTGGGCAGCTGGCCAATTCTGGGGGGGGGTGAGCCAGCCACCGGGGGGGGGGGGGTGCGGAGCAGCTGTCCTGCTGGCTTTCGTGAGCCACCGTCCAGCAGTCTGGGGGGGGTGAAGCACCTGTCTGGGGGGGGGGAGGTTGCCTTCTGGGGGGGGGTGAAAACCCCCCCCAAACCCCCCCCCCCCACGCCCATGTATGGGCTTAGGCTTTGGCTTAGTATCAGGCTTAGGCTTAGGTTCAGACTTAGGCTCAGGCTTACATATTAAAAAAACAAAATTTTCAGAAAAAATCTTGCCAGCTCAGCCTAAAGAATACTGCTAGCTAAGCCTAGACGCTGCCTTAAAACATCATAACGCACTCAAAACTATCCAAAACAAAGATTATAGCCATTTTTGGCTGCAAACTTTGGTCTACGTTTACTTCTCAAAACACTGAAAATGCAATTTTCAAGGGGTCATAAGCTCAGAAAATACAAATTTGTGGATGGGGGTTCTATTACAAAAAATGCTTCCCTTCAGGTGCTCTGCTCCAAAAAAATAGGTCTACTATCCCCCCCCAACTGCAATTAATCCCATTTTAGTTTACAGTCAAACAGTACTTGACTAAAAAAAGTAACTAAAACTGCCTTAGAGTCAGTTAAATCGGAAAAAAACGGAGTTGAATGGAAAACTTTTAAAATGTTTACGATAAAATGCCGGTAAAACACGATTATATTAAAAAATGTGCAACAAAAAATTGTCCACACTTCAGCTCGAATCTGATTGGCTGAAGCTCAGTTGCAGAATCGGCCGAAATTTCCGAAAGTTTACGTACCTCGTAATACTGCCTACTTATGAATTAGCTCATAAAATTTGAACCAATTACGTAAAAATTATTGTTCTTTTTAAAGCGTTACTACTTATATCCATATAGTTTGCAGATTTTTGTTGAAAACAAGTTTAGCCCAATTACTTATGCGCAACCGGTCAACATTTTTACGCTAAACTAACACTAGAAGTAAATTCTACGTATCAAATAACATATAAATTCACATATTTTTTAGGAAATTACTCTATCTACACAGCATTATGTCGAATTTATTAACTAATAGAGTTCAAAAAATCGATAATTGATTGATAACTCATTGAAACCTCAAGGCTTTTCTTCAAAAAGCTTATTTGCAGTATCGCGGATCAAGACGGTCAGAATGGTATATTGGGCGTCTCAGGAGATGCTGCCAATGTTCTGGAAAGTGTGACGAGAAAAACAAAAAGATCATCAAGACCAAAAATTCAATGTGTGTTTTAAAAATATCTCCGCCCCCTCCAAATCAAATTACATCAAACTTTGCACAAAAGTGTAACTTTATAAGGACAATGTGTGTGTATAATTTTGTCTTTTTTGATTCACGTGTTCAACAGCTCTGTTCAAGAAAGCTTTCTCAAAAGTCGCACTGAGGGTGTTTGCGTCCTATTATAGGTTTGGCGCTATCGCGCCAAACCTGATAATAACAAACAAACAAATATCTAAGTGTATATTTTAACCTAATATTTTGTTTGTAAATTTTAAGTATTGACTACAAGGCAGAGTTGGACATGGGGCGGATTTTCGTTGCCCCGCCCCACCCCGCCCCGTGAGAATCTTGCCCCGCCCCGCCTCGCCCCGCGGGGCGGGGCGGGGCACCCCGCAGTTTTCGTTGCCAACTAAGACTTAAGTTGACAACTAAGAATAATAAGTGTATTTTCAACAGAAATTTTTGTGCTAAGTCGTTCAATCAATATTTCACTCATTCCAATCGATCTAGTACGATAACAGGGGCAGATTATTATTTTCAAAACTAGGTAGCACACATCGGTAGTACCGTTATTTTAATAAATAATATTGATGTCGAGAGTCGCTATTCAAAATACCTATTTTTAATAATAATAATTTTATTAATATTAAATTAAAAATAATTTGGCAATCCTATTTATATTAATATTTTATTAAAAATACTCTGGGGCTTCTAGTTATATTAATATTAAATTAAAAATAAATTAGGAACTTTTTTCTCAGCAGTCAACTAACTTAACTAACAACTAATTTTAATCCACTGCCAGTGAAATCTGATGTCACTTTAATCAGGTAATGTCAGGCAGGGGTGAACACGGGTCAAAATTTTTGACCCGCGCCCAAACCAAATCCGCGGCTTAACACTCATGGGACCTGACTATTGAGGTCCTGTACATGTGGATTCATGATTCCATAATTTCTATCTGAAAGGCGAACGTTCCAAAATTTCAGTTTTCTGGAAGGTGAACGTTGAGAAAATATTTTCTTAAAGGTGACTTTCTGAAAGTGAACGCAAACCGTAAATAACACTTTCAGATTGTTTTACGCTAGAATTAGACTGCGCATTCAGCTATCGGCTCAATTAGCATTTTTGCTTGAAACTTGTGCAATGCGTTACCGTTTTGAACATTCAATACATCAATCGCAATCTCAGAAATTGCTCTTTTTAATGATGTAATACTTCTATAAGTTTTCAATAAAAATAAACGCGCGTTGACACATAATGCTCTATATGCACTAGATTCGTGATCTGTTTATCAACTCAAGCTATGCAGCCTACTCACAGATGGACGTGACCAATTAGCGAGGGGGGGGGGCTGACCCTCGACGGAAAGGGGGTGGTGCCTGGTTTTCTTTTATTTCCGGCGATAGCAATTTTTCGAGTTTCGCATTATTTTTGGGGCACCTTTTTTGCCACAACGCAGCTGGAATGTTTTCGCCATCGGGGAGGGGGGCTGCCAACTGCCCTGAGCAGAGGTTGACACCCTCTTATGTATGCCTATGCATCAACAACAATGTCACAAGGTGACAAACTAAAATAAAAAAACTAAACAAATGCATTATGAAAAAAAACTGCGTAATACTTGTACAGAGTAACAAGTTTATGGTAAAAATTTCTAAAAATAACACAGTTTGTCCCTAAATTTATCTGTTTTCAGTTTTTATAGTCTTTATTTTTTAAGCTTAAATTATGCAAAAAAAAGCATCTTAAATCTACATCATTAAAAAGCCTAACTTATGAGCTTTCGAATGATGTATTGCACACCCAAAACGGGTAAGGCAGTCTAAAGTTATAAACGAAAACAGAAGGGCCACCCAGATGCTAAATCTGATAAATCCACGTAAATTTACGAGGATTTAACTCAGCTATAAAATGCGTGTAATTTTAAATCCACGGATTTAGCTTATTCAAAAAAATGAATTTTGGATAAGGATTTAGGATTTAATTTAAATCCACCAGCATGCTAAACCCGAAGGGAATTTTGGATAAGGATCGGATTTAGCGCACGCTAAATCGGATAAATCGGCTAAATCAAGCAGGCAAGTTAAATCCTAAACGCTTATCCAAAATGCAGGATTTAGCTAAATCCGGATCCGCTAAATCCATTTTGGATAAGGCCCTTACGACATACTTTTCGATATATGGCTGGAGAAACTACAGAAGAGCTGTGTTCAGCTCGGTTCATGCTTGTTTTTAAGAACTCAGGGAAAGGGACAAGAACAAGCTTTGGTCAGCTATTGTGAAGCATTTACTCGAAGCATCAGCTTAACTTTAGACATACGTTATTTGTTTGAAAATTTGGTGACAGAATAGTTTTGTTCATAGACAAGTTTAGGCAACGTTTTTGTCTGAAAAATTGGGTTATTTGGTAACATAGTTTTCTTGAAGTTGTTGGAGGTTAATGTCAAGAACAAGAACTAGTATGAACCGGGCTTTATGGGTCACTTTCATAGTCATTGTATAAACTATGTCTTTCTAAAGATATATACTCTTCTTACCAGGTATGTAATCTTGTAAAACGACTGACAACTAAAAAACTAAAATACAGAATAATAGAACATAAATGATAAATAAAAATCATACTTTCAAATAAATATAGAAATGACAATAAATTAGATAATCTAAATTTTATCCAGTGCTTGAGATAAATCATTCTTCAAATCTTCGGCATCCTCTAATCCCACACTAAAATAGTAACACAAAAACGTTTGAAAAGCGAACCTATGAATTTCTGTTGGCATATTTTTATTGGGGGGGCGGGGCTGGGGGGCGCCCCCTCTACTTGGTCAGGAGCACTTCCATTTCAGATGGGGTGCCCCCCCATAGCCCGTATTTTTTTCCGGAAAGACGCTTTAGCGACTTTAGCTGTAGCGAATAGCGATGTCGTGTTTCGTCGGGTTTTTGGATACTTTTGTTGCTAAATTTAGTACTAGCGTAGCTATATTAACGTATGAAAACGTAACATTTAACGTATAATAACAATTTTTAATAAGTGTAAAAGTACTGTTTTATCGTGAATTTGGTACGCCAACCCATTTTGGTCGACGCCCCCCCCATCGCCACCTCCCCCTTAAATTTTGCCTAAAAATGTGCCAGTTCTGCCCAACAATTAGAAGGCATAAACAATTAGGGTGGATTTCACAAAGGTGGTTTCACTAAACCATGGTTTTACGTACGTTTTTATATGATTTGCACATAATTTCATTACGAAATATCTCCTGATTCGTTACGAATTTCTTAGATTTTCTTAAACCATGGTTTTAGCTCAGCTGAAATTTCAGCAAAACAGAGACCTGCTGCGTAGCAGGTTTCAAATTTCAACTGCGCTAAAACCATGGTTAAGGAAAATCCACGAAATTCGTAACGAATCAGGAGATATTTCGTAATGAAATTATTTGCAAATCATATAAAAACGTACGTAAAACCATGGTTTAGTAAAACCACCTTTGTGAAATCCACCCTTAAAGTTTTAATCAAATAAAAAATTTTGATTTTCAATAAAAAAGTTAAATCTTACGGAAACGTAACTTGACTTGAGTTATTATCACCTGAATCGTATCAGTCCATCCGTAATTCCCCCTCTGATTCTATCTTCATCACTCATTAGCATCGACCCATGAGTCATCCTGGCAGGGTGTTCTATCAGACTCTCTGTGCCGCCCAAAGATACGGCAAGATTGATCACTTTTAGGCCCTACAACAAACGACTTACATCAACAATTCCTAAAGTCCGACCCAAAAATGCTGGACCCTGAGACAAAAAGGCAGACGCGATTTCATTACGAAAAGAACGAATTGCGAGCATCAAGAGTACAGTGAGTAGCCACAGAAATCACGACACCTGTTTTGTCTTAAGCCTGTTTCACACGATGGGGAAAACGTAGTGAATCGCCACATGGAGCGCCATATGTGACTAAACATGGGGTACCCCTTGGGGGTTGGGGCGTTATGTGGCACGATAAGGCATTCCACGCGTTTTCTCCATCGTGTGAAACAGGCTTTAAGCTTCAGCAATTTCTTTCACTTTCAGCAAAGTAAAGATTACTGGATAGTTCAAACTGTTTACCTATCGAAATATCCAGCTAAAAGAACTCCTTATTTAGAGCCAGGTTTATTTTTGTCCACATCATTGTCAATAGTATAGTGATTTTATTTTTCAGATAGCGCACATTAACAGACCCACTACTTTGAGGGAAAAAGTTATTAGTCCATTTGCAAACAAGAAGCTGAAGCGCCGAAATTGTCCTTTAATCCGTATCTCAGTCCCCGACTCTTAAGAACAAACATCATCGGGGCAGTGGCTTAAGTTTGCACAGCCTGCCACGCGTTTTTTAGCTCATACACTCTAATTATGCAAATATGAAAAACAACATCAGTAGCCCGTTTCAATAAACTCACAGGCACACAGGCACAAATTTGTGGGCCTGTGACCTGTGGCCACAGGTGCCTGTGAATCCCGTTTCAATAAGCACAAAATGCTACCTGTCACAGGCCACAGGCACAGGTCACTATTCCACAGGTGACGCACACAATGTGACCTCGGCTTGCCAGCAAACGCACAAAGGTACGCTGCTGAAAAACAGCCTGCTGTTATGCGCGTTATATGAATTTCGCTATGCCTGTGGTCTGTGGCCTGTGAGCTGTGGCCTGTGCCTGTGAGATATTGAAACAGACTTCACAGGCACAGGCTCACAGGCCCACAAATTTGTGGACCTGTGAGTTTATTGAAACGGGCTACTGGTGTATAATTTGTCTGACACTGTATAGCTTGCCATTACAAAAAAGTTGGACAGACAGATGATTTCAATTTCTCAAATTCATGGCAAACATTGACTTTCCGGTTCTGCATGGAATAAAAAAATCTAAAAAGAAATCTAAAAATAAAACTCTAATAAACTTAAAAGTTTACATAAATTACATAGTAAGCTTACTTCGACCAATGTTTTGGCTGCCTGTAGCGAGTCTACTTCAAAAGCAATCATTCCGCCGAAACAACGCATTTGACGACTGGCGATTTCATGGCCCGGGTGACTTTTAAGGCTTGGATAGGAAACTCG
The DNA here is from genome assembly GCA_030248245.1 of Trissonchulus sp. WLG1_4. Lineage (NCBI taxonomy): Eukaryota > Metazoa > Nematoda > Enoplea > Enoplida > Ironidae > Trissonchulus > Trissonchulus sp. WLG1_4. The sequence continues at coordinate 65,346 of JASANF010010185.1, read as the reverse complement.
CTTTACCTAAAATGTTTAATTAGTGCATTAAATTCTGGTATCACAGTGAGAACCATATGTCGGGAGGCAGCAAATTTTGGGGGTGGGCAGCAACGGAGGAATAAATTTATTATAATTTGAGACTAAATGACTCCTATGTTTCCGAAAAGCCGTTTTAGGCTATATATTCTGAATTCAGATTTTTTTCATCAATCCTGTCCATTTGTGACTAAACGGTATGACGATGACAATACATGTAACCCGGTAACCGCCATGTAACAGCCAAATTTTTAGAAAGCTCCCTCCGCTTATCAACCAAAAAATACTGTAAATTTTGCAAAATTTTGTACAAGTTTGAAAAAAAATTGTCATTTCTATCCAATTCTGCCCGAAATGTTGGAACCGTTCCCGCTTCTGGTCCCTCCCAGCCCTCCTCATACTGTAGTTACAATCTAATTGTACAGTATTGTTATTAGGGTCGCCTCACAGTTTAATACTCACAGCCGTTCATTCATATTATTATATTTTTAGATATACATACATAACTAGTGATGTAATTTTTTAGTAATTTTGGCAAGAGAACGGACGTACGGCTGTATGAAAAAAACAGAAATGAAAAACATACTTTTGGATGAGACTCCAAATACTCTGCTATTTGCATGGCATTTTCGCTGTGCTTTTTCATCCGCAGAGGCAGAGTTTTTAGGCCGCGAACCATCAAATATGCATCAAAAGAGCTCTAAAATTATTAATTATTGATTAAAAAAATAATAATACAAAATTGAAAAATCTAACTTCAAAGACAGCCAAAAACTTCTGTAAAATCAAACTAAGTATCTCTTGAGACTAAAAAACAATTTTTTTACATGGGACAGAGGTTTTCATATCTGTCTCCTCTCCAAACTTTTTCGAGGTGTTTCTTTGGTTTGTAAAGACCCGTCTTTACATCATCCTCCTTTCGCCCAACTTTTAACAGTAAAAAACAAACTCATAATACCAAGAGTACATAATAGTGTCTCACTCTATTTAGAAGAAGAGTGAGACACTCTCCTTTCTGCCTGTGTTATAGCGCAGGCAGATGCGCTCGTCATTTCCAGCCCACATGTTGCCGTTTTGTGCAACATGTTGCTGGCCAATCAGCGCGTAGATTCTCTGCGAAACACACTTTAGTATATAATCGCTGATGCGTTGATAAGCATTAAGATAGGGATAAAAGGTTAATAACTCGTTATTTATTCATTGTCTGCTTGCAAAAACATTAAAAAAGGTTTGCAAATACCTTTGGGAATATTTTGGCAAACTTTCAGCTAAATTAATTGAGAAACTTTTAAGAAATTGAGAAAAGTTTATATCTGAAAAGTTTCTCAGTCAATTTCGCTGAAAGTTGGCCAAAATATCCACAAAGGTATTTGCAAACATTTTTTAATGTTTTAATTATGATTAAATAATGAGTTATTAGCCTTTTATCCTTATCTTAATGCTTATCAACGCATCAGCGATTATATACTAAAGTGTGTTTCGCACAGAATCTACGCGCTGATTGGCCAGCAACATGTTGCACAAAACGGCAACATGTGGGCTGGAAATGACGAGCGCATCTGCCTGCGCTATAACACAGGCAGAAAGGAGAGTGTCTCACTCTTCTTCTAAATAGAGAGAGACACTATTATGTACTCTTGATAATACCAACAACCATAGTTATGAACCAAATAAGATCCGTTCGTGCTCTGAAATGATTTCAACTTTTTCCACAACGTCACATCTTTCACCGTAACGCAACCGCCAATCAAATCCGAATGGCCACCAATATATTTGGAACTAAAATAATCTATTAAAAAACACGAAATATGATAACTAACTGGAAATTTAAAGGTGGTACTGTAGCTGCGCTTTGAGCTCGATTCATTTTAGGACCGTTCAGCCTGCAACCTACCTATTTTATTCTTAATAGCTGCCCTAACTTTTAGATGTGCGCTAAACGAAGAAATCGGCTGTAAGATATAAATCTAGCCTTAAGGTTGTTGTGATAAAGATTTTCGTATAAACCGCTCGGGTTAAAGGTAAGAGCATCAATGTTGGTAAATACTTCACATCCTCAAGTTTATGAATCATTTTTGGACAACGAACAACAAACAAACAATTATTGTCTATAACTCCGTGGAAAATATATTACAACATCTACACCTATATATACGTCACCATCTAACTTCTACAGTATCCAGTTGGTTTATCTGTGCAGGCTATTGCTCAATAAATAATTCATGTTAACAAGAGTACATAATGGGAAGAGTATGACACTCTTCCCATCGGCCAGCTTGGCAGCGCGGTAGATGCGTTGCACAATAACGGCCAAAAAGGTACCCAAATGAGTACCCCTACCCAAATGGGTACCTGGTACCCAAACGGGTCCTGCAGGTACCCAAATGGGTACCCCAGCGTTCTGATTGGGCCCTGCAGGGTACCCAAATGAGTACCCCTACCCAACTGGGTACCTGAGGTATGTACCTAAATGGGTACCAGGTACCCAAATGGGTACCCCCTCATCAGCCAATCAGATTGCAGCAGCCTTTAGCTCCGCCTACGAGCAAGCTACCGTAATCCCCCACGTGCAGCAGTATATGTAATTTTTCTGCCCGAATACATATTATAAGACATAAACAAAGTCTTGGTTTACTGATCGAACTTTACAAAATGATTTTAATTAACAAAGACGCAGCTGAAATGAGATATTCTTAGAAAATGGCATAAAAAAGGCAAAAAATGAGCATTTTTTACAGCGATTGTTTAAAAAAAATTACATAATAGTTTTAACTAAGTTCCGTCACTTAACCAAGACTTTGTTTATGTCTTATAATAAGTCGTTGGAGCAGAAAAATGCTAAAAAATGTAAAGACAGCACTACTCGCAACGTCACATATTCCGCTGCACGTGGGATTACGGTAGCTTGCTCGTAGGCGGAGCTAAACGCTGCTGCAATCTGATTGGCTGATGAGGGGGTACCCATTTGGGTAGGGGTACTCATTTGGGTACCTTTTGGGCCGTTATTGTGCAACGCATCTACCGCGCTGCCAAGCTGGCCGATAGGAAGAGTGTCATACTCTTCCCATTATGTACTCTTGATATTAATAATAATAGAGCAGTTAATAAGATTGGATCTATGGCGTGTCTAGTAATTTCATTAAACAGCACATACTTTACATGGAAAAGTCTTTACGTAGAGTCGACCGCTCATTCAAACTGCTATTTTGGCCCAAGCATCGTCCTGGTCCATCAGTCAAATTTCACTCTTGTACTCAAAACTACTAACCAACCTACCAACTATGCATGCTGAAATCCACGCCATATTTGATTGGCTGCTGGCCGTAGGGTGAGGCAAAAGTGCCATCCACCATAACGTAGCGACCCAGTTCGGAATCTGATAATGAGCCCAGCATCTCCAAATCCACGATACTGACATCTGGGTTGCCCGGGGACTCGGCTATGATCATCTGAGAAATACGACAATAAATTAAGTACTTTGATATATTCATTAAAACCCGGTTCATACTCGTCCTTGTCCTTGTCTCTGTAGTTTTGACAGTAAGCAATTCCGAAAAAACTGGGTTGATAAATGCTCTAGGTATCTTTATTCATGAACAATGATGGTGTTTGTACTGGAGATGAGCATCACAAAAGAGCGCGGACACGCCAAAGGCAAAAAGGTTTTTCACCTTTTTTACTAAAAAAGTTGTGGCATATTTTTAGTCTTACAGTAGTGTTGAGTTGAATTGCAGATTTGAAGCTGGCTATTCCTTCAGAAGAGTTAACCCACGTAATATCAACTCCGAATTTTTTCATCGTGTGCTGAAGAAATGCTTCTGATCCGCTGTAACATGGCTTCTGAGCAACCTAATTAACAGCCAACCAAAACATTAGTAGTTTTCAAAATGGCAAAAAAGTTTGCAATAATAGAAGTTTTATCAAGAGTACGAAATAGGTCCTATTAGAGTGGATTCCTAAGGATGTCCTATTCATACATGTAACAGTACTAAAATTTTGGGTACCCCTCCCCCCCCCCCCCTTGGAGGGACCCCCCCTCCCCGGCGTCAACTGATTTTTGACTCCCCTCCCAAAAATGACGCAATTTTTAACCTTTTTGATCAAAAACCACCGATTTTGACAATTTTTGGCTAAAATTTCGGTAAAAATTGCTTAAAATTCACCAAAAAATGTCGATTTTTTCGAATTTTGGCCAAAATTTGTCTCCCGCCGGGACCCTCCCCCCTCTTTTCCCCCTGGCGGGACCCCCCCTCCCTCCCCCGGGACCGAATGGGGGGGGGGGTCTTCTCCCCCCCATCCCCCCCCCCAACTACATGTATGGTCCTATTATGAGTACATCATAAGTCCTACACTAGGAGTAACATAATAGTACAAAATAGTCTTACTATGCACTCTTGGTTTTATCAAAATCTGAGTGAAGTCTAGTCGAACCTGACAAATGAATATCTAATCTGATTGGTAGTTCCAAAAGTACATAATGTTGCCACACTCTTCTATAAAATGAGAAACTATTATATACTCTTTGGTACTTAAGCTTCGATCCTCATCTCTGTGGGGAAAAGCATGCCTTACAATGTGGTCCCCAGCTTTCGTGAAACACAGCAAAACTGAGCTGAACGCAGCCAACCCTGAGGAAAACAGCAAAGTCCCGGCGCCCCCCTCCAGTTCATTCAGGTGCACCTCTGCCGTTTGTCCAGTGGGATTGCCCAACCGCTGATAAATGTAATTCTGGTGGCCTTGCTGCAAAAATACTTTTGAGATTATAGACACATTATACAAATTTCTCCCTTATATAAAACTCCATTTCTAAAAATTTTCAAAACAGTTCTTGTCATCTAGATATTTTCGTCACTTCATTTTAGGAGTTTTGGCACGCTATATGTATAACAAAACGCCCTAAATATGGCTAAATAACCATCCGAACCAAATCGAAGATGAAAGGGTCTATCTGTTTGCCAAAGAATGTGTCTGAAACTGACTACCTCATAAGGATCTTGTTTGATACATGCAACCGAGTTTACTGAATTAACATGATAAAGCGATTGAAGTCAGACAAAAAATTGCTGGACCGTGAGACAATAGAAAACACGAAAACGTTATTTCATTACGAAAAGAACAAATTTCAGGCACCAAGAGAACAGAACAGCGAGTAGTCGCCAAAATCACGCCAACTGTTTTATCTGAGGATTCAACAATTTTTGATCAGTTTCCAGTTGTAGCAGCACTACAGCACTCAGCAGGCTTCTATACTAAACAAAGGACCTTCTATGTATAAGCAATGAAATTACGAATGATCAATCTGAGGAGGAGAGCTTAAAAAACTGTGAGAGTCGCCACTAATAATCATGGTTAACAACACGATTAACAATTGAGTTTAATACTGGACAAACATCCACAGTACAGTAAGCTTCCCTTGCTCTTCGCTTCAGCTTCATTTACAAACTGAAGGCCACTCAAACAGCTCAGTTTTAGCTAAAAAGGGCAACATTGTAAACTGTCTAAATCTAACCTCCTGCAATATGTCACAATATTGCTGTACAGACGTATTCTTATACAGAGACGTGTGGTAAATAGGAATTGTCAGGGGGTGAACGGAACTGTCAATAGGGGGCAATCGGGAAACCAAATTTTTGGTTTCCACAGATAGCTCATCGAATTTGAAGGTAGCATTATTCTGCAAATCGGTTCGCGCCTGATTAGGGGCCGGATTCCAATTGCTGCTGAAAAAATATACGAAAAATAGTTAACTATAAAAAACTTTTAAGGGGATTTGGTAAAAACTAAATTACTAGCATAAGTACTAAATTTGCTTATTCCAGTGTGTAGCGTCATCACAGATAATGTGAATTAACTACAATAACTCGACATATTTATGCACTTGACACAGAGGAGCAACTGACCAAACTGAAAAAGGTCTCTTGCTTCTGTGTTGAGTTATTCCAGTTATTCAGTTAATCTAATCCAGTTAACCCGAATTTGTGAACAGGCCCACAGAATTATTTTTTCAACATAGAACTACTAAACATCAAACATACCTCATTTTTTATAAATTTGAAACTATAGTTCAAATCAAAGTCCAATAATTACAGCGTAACAAATCTCATGTAAACAACTATCGCATTACCGTTAGCAGTAACAATAGGGCAATAGCTTATCAGCAGAATACCTATTCTATTTTTATAACAAAAGTCTCGCAAAAAATAAGTTATACTTTTACTTTGATATGACTTCTGTCTGTTTGATAATATGGTCTGTAATCTGTAGTTGTTTACGATTTTATATTTTAGCGTAATTTATTTTTCAAAAATAATGATGCCTTGGTGCTATAATAATGTTAGTACTATTTTTGAAAGTCGATAACAGCGTAATTAATATTTATTTAACACACCGGAGCATTAAAAAAATAACTGACACAATTTCACAAAAACAACGACAGAACAAAAACATAAAAAATACACTATATGCACAATTAATCAGCTTTACTTAATTTAGGGTTTCATTCATGACTTTGTTTTCACTAACGCAAAATTTCTTTTGGTCCGATGTTTCAGAACAGAATATCGAACTGAAAGTTTGAACAAGTTAAATTAAATCAGTTGCTTAATTTCTATTCCAAAAACTTATTCGAGAACTACTATTACACACAAGTATTTGTGATTAACAGAAGAGGTTTATTTATTCAACACAATCACCGATTAAGGTGGCAATTATTGAGTTTTCGAGAACAAAGTAAGAAAAGGCCCGGCAGCTATGCGGGAACAAAACGTAATCAATAATTTTCAAATCCCAAGCGTTCTCTGTGCTCCGACCTAATTCGTTTGAATAGCAATAAGTATGTATGAAAAAGTCTGTTGACAAAAAATGAGGCTTATTTTCTGACCGCAGCTGTTTAACTAAGTAAACGGTATATTATATACATATACTAACCAAAAACATTTGTCTTATACTCTGTGGATGCTATTTTAGGTACTCACACGACGCTACAAAAGTTATCGAAGCATATTACACATTAATAGTACAGCTCGTAATGTTAACATGAGATCTGCTGCCTGTTTCAATCAACAAAAACGAAAACAACTTGAAATTAGTTCAAAATCATTCAGAATCACTCTCAATCACTGTTTTCCTTTTCTTTGGTTGGGGAGAGTTTTCTTCAGTAGAGCCAGCTTGAACTGAAGACGGTCGAGGCTGGGCTAAAAGTTAATGAAAAAGTGAAAGTGAAAAATACGTCAATTTTACTACATAAATATCAATTAAAAAACAAATTTCTACTTATAAAATTAAACACTATTGTGAAGTACGATAGACCCCTAGAGTACTTAAAGGGAATTAAGACACCTCATCATCGGACCAGTTAACCAGTAGCTCAATGGTAGAGCGCTGGTCTGCAGATCCAGAGATAAGTGGTTCGAATCGCCCCTGGGTCGTTCTGATGATGATGCTGTCTAGGTTTTCGGTGAGAATCCCCCCTTCCTTTTTTTGACAATGCAATATTATCAACATATTTAAATAGTAATAAATCGAAGATCAAGTTGCAATAAACTGAAAACATTATCTACCAATGCTGACCTTCATAAACTTTCCAAGTTTAATTCTATAGTCACACACACGTGGACAACGTTAAAACTTGAAACAAATATTGGTAATGGATCCTCAGATAACCTGTCGAAGCAGGGTTTTTTTTTTCAAAATCGGATTTCATCATTCTGGCGTCATTTTTAAATTCCTGTCGTCATTTTTATTTTTGGTTCGTCAAAATTAAATTATGGCTTTACAGTACCGTTGCGCTGCAGCGATATTGCTAGTTACATTATCTTACATTTTTATGAAATTTAAGCGGTTTTTTACTTAATTTTGGCCAAAATTTTTTCGAATCTGTGTTTTTTGGCCAAGAAAAGATGTAAATTACTAAATTGCGATTTTTTGGACGGGGGGGGGGGGGGGGGGGGAAAAAATATGTAGACCGATGGGATGGTGGGGGGCTTGTCCCGGATTTTTCAAATTTTAGGGGGTCTTGTACGACATATTGGGGACTTGAACTCATAAAAATTGGAATTTTTTAAATCAATCATTTTTAAAGCAATCAGGGGCAAATTTTGAGTTTTCTGGCACCTTTTTTAACTATGAGGAGGGTTTGCTTGTCCCGGAATCAAAAGTCTAGGGGGAGCTTGCCCCCCAGACCCCGTGGTACGTCTATGTGCCGAAGATTTCGGTCAAATAAAATAGAAAGAATTCGGAGAGGGCATGACCTTTAGATTTTTTGTAGCAATAAAGGGAAAGGTAGGAAAGGTAGCATAGGAAGTTTTTTTAATTTTGGACATAATTTGGTGAATTGGAGTTATAAAAAAATTTTCTTCCTTATTTATTTCTTATCGGTATTTATCTTTTATCTACCGAATACCATTTAGCAAATTGGCTAAAACGACCAAAAAAGTTTTAGCAGACTCTCAAAAATTTTCGCCAATGCTAACGTTTTGGCCCAGCAAAAACCGCAGAATTTAACACAATAATTTGGCCGACCGAAAACATCAGAGCTAACATTTTTTAGCTCATACCCAAAACATTAAGCCACAATAATGCCGGGGTCTGAAAGCGACAACCCTCAAAAACAAAAATGGAGAATTTTTCACTTTTTAGGCCAAACTTGGTCAAATGAAGACGTATCAGAAATTTTTTCGAGCCGAGAAATTAATTATATAAATGCAAATCCCGTCAGAAGCAGAACGTCACATCAGATAGTGCACTAGATAGGTATATAAATGTACTCGTGTACACACGCAAAGGCTTTGATGAAAGTTAATAACGAAGACGAGTAAGCCACTAAGTTGCAGGGGTCTGGGGGCGGCAGCCCCCAGAAAAAATTGGAGATTTTTTCAATTTTTAGGCCGAATTTGGTCAAATCAGCGTCAATATTTGCTCAAAACCTTTCGTCAAAGCTTCGTCATTTTTATTTTCTGAACGTCATTTTTAAGTTTCATTTCTGCAAATGACGCCATTTTTGATTAAAAAAAAAACCCTGTGTCGAAGCTACCCAGTTTTTCGAAAATAAGAGCTACGATTCCCCTTGTTGCAACAGTTTTTAAGCTTTTTTCGCAAAAACTACGTAGTCATGCTCAATTGTTACTTTCTAGTTGCAGCCTACGTGCGTTAAACAGAACGGCATAATTTACGAAAAACTCACGTCTTGAGAAATCTAAAATGAAGCTCACATTTTACTCGACTGATAAACTGTTCGAAATCATCGTCGGAATCGGCCAATTCGTCATCAGACACTGTATCACGTGACTTTGCAGCAGCGTTGGGGGCGGGACTTATAGATAACTCTGAATCCTGATTGGATGGCTCATCCGAAGGAGCACTAACACGGCTGGTTGGTTTTTCAGGTGGCGCAGTTTCAGTAGTGGTTCTAAAATTTGTATACTAACTAATTAACCTTGTGGCGTGATTATTTCGTAATTTTTCCGGTTGAACGGACGTACGGCTGTAAACAAAGAATATCGTGTCCTTCGAAGGGGGTCGACGTTACACAAGTCAAGAGAAAAACACTAAAATTACTTCCTTTCTAATTTCCATTAACTGTTACTATTCACGTACGCAGAGTGGGAGTACAGTATAGCGTTTGGTACTTTTGCATCGCTAAATTATGGCCTTGGTATGTCTTATGTTCTAATTAATTAATCAATTATCGAACCAAACTCAAAGCTAGTAGTATTCGCATAATACAATCTCAAATTTATACCTTGGCTCAAATACCGGTCTAGGCAATGCAACAATATCTTGATCTGGAGTAGTACTGAGAAATTCAATCATTTTCCGCAAATAATCCGAAGGTAAGCATCCAGGAACTCGCCAATACACTTCCTGAAAATCGAACTCAAAGCTTTATTATTTTCGCCATTTTAAAAATAGCAACAACTCAAAAAGACTTACGCCCGGTTTAGACTTGCCCTTAACGGCACACGGACAAGGACAAATTTTGATCAGCTGCTGTGAAGAATTGACACACGCATTTCGGCCAATTTTTCTGCATAAGATCTGCAAGTGCATAACCTTTATTTATGCCAAAAGTTGAGCTATTTAGCCGGGCAGTTTTCATCGAATTGCTTAGGGACAATGACGAGTATGAACCGGGTCTTACAAAGCGGATGTAGAAACACGGTGCTAGATACTTGCGAAGTTGCGTCGGCTCCTACATACAACAGTGACTTAGGCTCTATTCATAGTATTAACAAATTTTCCCACTAACTTGTCCAGTCATCGGAGCAGTCAAGCCGATAGACCGTAAAAGTTCTTGAAAATTCTCAGATTCCAACGCGTCGTGCTGATCTGCTAGCAAAGGCACGATAGGGATATTCTCGAAGTAGCCACCTAGAAATAATAGCGACAAAACTTGGCAATAAATAGGAAAGTAAAGTTGAATATGATTACCGCAAAAGCTTAAAACACAAAAGGAAAACATGGTAAATAAACTCAGTCGCAAGGAGCCGAAAGTGTTGCCGAAAATTCCGCTTTTTCAAAATGTGCAGTATTTGTGAGCGAAAAGATGCTGTACCAATAAAACACCCTATTGATTCACATAATTATTGTCAGAAACTGGTCAACCGTAAACCGTCAAACCGCTTTTTCTTTTCTTCATGTGCAAGTATATGCATTACCCTATTTCTCTGTCTGCGTAACCACATGCTTAATTTTCGAAGTAATTTTTCTAGTTCTGGTTCTAGTTTCTCTGTTCAAGGATTAGTTAGCCCTTGATGCGTTGCCCGGATCCTCAAGTTTCTCTGAGACACAGCTGATTCCAAAGATCACCTCCAGCTTCCATTTTATCTTCTAAAACGCTTTCCAAACTTGTTCGAATCCACGCAACCGCATCACTATTCCCTAAAACAGAAAACACCTTTAAAAGACGTGTAGAAATACAAGAGGTCAGAAGCATTATGGACAATTGACCACCTACTAAGCCAAGCTAATTACACTAGAATACCAGATCAAAGGCTGCCTCAAAAAATTAAAGCTGTCTGTGCATACAGTTTTCCAAATTCTGAAGCCTAAACGAAAGGTGACACACTGCTGTATGTATGTATGGATGGACTCAATTAAGGTGGTAGTTACGTTTTCGTAGCTTTTTTCATTGTTATATTTTGTAACAATTACTGAATCAATTTACAAGCGGTCTTCTGCATATTATTAATCAACATATTATTTACAAAATTGCATTTTTTCAAGTATCGATAACACTCATAGCGTGCACACTAACTATTTTGGTGAAGCTTATCACCTCAATTTTAGGCATTTTTCAATGTATTTCGTTATTTCTTCGCTGTGGTGAAAAAAGTCCGCATACGGTCAAATAATTTACACAGATGTCACATTTATGTATTATAAAAGTGGTAGTATGCTGAACTAAGCGTAGTGATTCAGCATATATTTTCTGTGGCCAAAAGTTTGCCCCAAATTATACTAAAAATTCAAGAAAAGGCAGGTTTCATGACTTTGGTGGGCTCTAACTAAAAAAATATTCTTCCTTTTCACTCAATTCGAAAAAGGTATCGAGGAAATAAATTTAGCTGCTGTCAAGTGTGCTTTCTTTGCGTTCCCATGAACCCGTCAGGATATTAGTTACTTCAACTAAGAGTACATAAAAGTGTCTCACTCTATTTAGAAGAAGAGTGAGACACTCTCCTTTCTGCCTGTGTTATAGCGCAGGCAGATGCGCTCGTCATTTCCAGCCCACATGTTGCCGTTTTGTGCAACATGTTGCTGGCCAATCAGCGCGTAGATTCTCTGCGAAACACACTTTACTATATAATCGCTGATGCGTTGATAAGCATTAAGATAGGGATAAAAGGTTAATAACTCATTATTGCTTGGAAAAACATTAAAAAAGGTTTGCAAATACCTTTGGGGATATTTTTGCAAACTTTCAGCTAAATTAATTGAGAAACTTTTAAGAAATCGAGAAAAGTTTATATCTCAAAAGTTTCTTAGTCAATTTCGCTGAAAGTTGGCCAAAATATCCCCAAAGGTATTTGTAAAAATTCTTTAATGTTTTTGCAAGCAGACTATGAATAAATAATGAGTTATTAGCCTTTTATCCCTATCTTAATGCTTATCAACGCATCAGCGATTATATACTAAAGTGTGTTTCGCAGAAAATCTACGCGCTGATTGGCCAGCAACATGTTGCACAAAACGGCAACATGTGGGCTGGAAATGACGAGCGCATCTGCCTGCGCTATAACACAGGCAGAAAGGAGAGTGTCTCACTCTTCTTCTAAATAGAGTGAGACACTATTATGTACTCTTGTTTCAACTAAAATCACTCATTGTGCTCAGAAATGACGGCTTTTTTAAAAATTTTAAACTTGGTTAACTAGGGCGTCATTGGGGTCATTTAATATTACACTAAGCACTTTGTCCTTAACCCCTGAAAAAATGGCGGACAAAAGCGTCAAAAATGTCATTTCATGATTTTGAAAAAAGGTGCAATTTTTGAAGGGGTTTATAAAAACTGCCAATGCCTTTGGCTACTATAACATATACTTACCAAAGTTTCTAGATATAATGGGTGGGAATCGTGGGATTCACAAAGCGCGTTTAACTTAGACCCAGTCTAAGTCTTAGACTGCGTTTAAGGTGGTAGTGTCGCCAAAGCAGTTTTGCTCACAGGCTGCAAAAGGGGACTTTTTGCTTTGAATTTGTACGTTCACTGAGAAACTAGTGAAATGCCATATGGTGTCAAATAAATACTCCCAGACACTATAATACCAATATCTGCCAATATTTTTAACCAATCACCATTTGTGAGCCAGACATCACACAATAGAGACATAAAAGTTCAAAAAATCCAAGTCAGATATCAGATTGGCCAGCTTGTGAAGTACATGTAATGTTTTGACGCACAATTTTTTGCCACAAATAAGAAAAATGAAAAATGAAGGTTCGTTTTTCTTTTGATTTCAAAATAAGTGTCTAAATTTTTTACAATTTATCATTATTGCTATGAGTACTTTACAGGTTACGCACAGTTTCACAGTTCAAACAGGCATTACTCCATAAATACTCTAGCAATTTGCACTAAATTTTGTGTGCATAAACTAGAGTATATGTGCTTTTACTTTATGTAAAGAATCTAAACAAAAAATTTTTAATTGTGACGAAATTATCGAATGTGAATAGGTTTTCAAAACGTCATTTTTTCGACTTTGCGACTTCACTGGTAACTGTATGCTACATCAATTTTTCTGAAACTTGGCAAAGATATTTGCCTTAAAACATATTTTTAGAATATATAAAGAACAACGACCTATCTTTCACTGAAAAAGTTTTATAGTCGCGCAAATTCGACTGCTTTCGCGACACTACCCCCTTAAACGCAGTCTAGCTAAACGAACGTTTAGACCCAGTCTAAGTCTGCATATGATTAGCGTGTAAATTTTGTTCTATTTTCGTGTTCTAAATTTGATTACGTTCTATTCCTGATTCACGAGCTCAGTCTAAGTTAAACGTTCGTTTAACTTAAACGCTCGCTAGTGTTAGATTTAGAGCTAGCCTTTTGGCTAGTCTAAGGTTAGTCTAAGTCATTTTTTAGCGTTTTACTTAAATATTTTTTGCAAATTTTTAATTACTGGTCTTACTGTAACTATAACTGCACTTAAATTAAAGTAAATTACCTAAAATTATTTAGAAAGTTTGATGAAAATAATTGATTTTGAACTTAGTTCAACTTAAATTAACGCCTGAGCTTTTTTTTAACTGTAAGTTTAACTTAAAATGATGCCTTAGTTTAACTTTAAATCCTTTTTTAACTTTAAATTTAATGAAAATGGTTGAACTTTGTACCTATGTTTCTTGGACCCGTAATCCGCACTGACTACAAACGTTTGGTTTATCATTTTATCTAATAATTAGCTTATTTAATAATACGCAAATATGCCATTTAACTACGTAATTAACTTAAATTTTAAATTAACTTTTATTAAAATGTAATTTTATTACCTAAATAAACAGCATTGTCGGTACGTATTAAAGCAAAATGTTATCCAATAGAATTTAAAAAAGAATGAAATCAAAGAATTCTTGTTAAAGGAGCCCGTTTAACTTATCATGCTTTGTGACTCACGTTTAGACTCGGTCTAAACGTTCGTTTAAGTTTAACTATGTTTCAATTGAAAAAGAACAAAATAATCCGCTGACCCATACTATTCTTATCATTCTTTGTGAATCATGTTTAATTTAGACCGACGTTTTAGACTGCGTTTAAACGCAGTCTAACTTAGACTGCGTTTAAACGGGCTTTGTGAATCCACCCGATAGATTGCATATGGGACTATATCCTTATAAAAACTATGGTGTCAAATGGTTTTATGTATTTTGTGATATTGACATTCGAATTCAGAATTGGTGTTAAAAAACTTCAAGTTACTGATCGCCGAGTACGACTAACAGAAATATGTCATATTTTAGCTGAAAATATTGTTAAAATAAAATGGGTTAGACCGTTTTTTACTGGCGGTTCTAAGTAATGTAGGATCCACAAAAATTTACATACAATTTTCCAAGTTCTCAAAATATACACAAAAAATCCTGTTTTTGAGCCATAAAATGACCGTAAAAGTTAGAATCGGTTTTATACTAAGCTCAAATATTGCTGTCTACATTCGCAATGTCTGTGCCAAATTTGATTTTTTTCAATCAAGTATTTTTTTTGACTTATTGCAAAAACTTCGAAAACGTAATTACCACCTTAAGTCATACTAAGCTTACTGGGTTTTTTTAGGCCATAGCTAAGGCCATGGCCTAATTTTTTTCGGATTGGCCTAAATTTTTTCAGCGATTGAGGCCAGCTGGCCTAAACTTTTTCAGCTGCGGACGGAGAAAAAATTTCTGATACGTCTCCAATTGACCAAATTTGGCCTAAAAATCAAAAATTTTCCCCAATTTTTTTCTAGGGGCTGCCGCCCCCAGATCCCTGCGACTTTGTGGCTTACTATACCTGTCTCCTCTTTCATCGAAGCCTATGCGTCCATACACAAGTACATTATGATGCATTTACATGATTACACGAGTATATTATGCTACATTTACTTGTGTAATAGACTGTCTGATGTCGTTCTCATCTTTTGTTTCAATTTTTGTCAAGAATAAAATTCTGATACGCCTCTATCTATTGGATACCTAAGAGTTAGAGCTTTTATTTGATACCAAAAAAACTACAGGTCACCGCTGACTTATATGTCGAAAAACGTCAAAATATTTTTAACTAAATATTGCGTCAATTTTAGCGCAGTTTAGGCTATAACTTTTTTCAGGTACCGCGTAAAGAGTTCTTATTGTCACTGTTCGTTCAGCAGAAGAAAACGCTTTTTAGGTGATACCAAAAACGTTATGATATGTTATAATACGTAACGTTACGTTATGATAATTTGTATTTTTTTGTAACCGGTTTAGGGGTTAAACGGTTTTTTTATCGATTAACTGTGAATAGAAAACTTTTTGCCCATGACTTCTGCTATCTAATAAAAAATGACGACGTTTCTACTTTGAGTGGTTCCTGAGTTATTATCATTTCTCTTTTTTGCCGAAAAATTTATATAGTATAGTAAGGTAATAAGGTAATAAGGTAACAGTTCTAGTGCGTCTAGTTTAGACTAGTTCGACCATGTCGTATTTATCTTAGTTTTATCTTATTAAGTCTATTTAAGACTATTTTGACCTGATCGGTTTGTTCAAATCGAGTTAATTTCATGTTAAATTGCCAAAAAATTGTCTCAGTGTTTTTGTCATATTAGCTTAATTAAAACTGTTTTTGAGAACTGATCACACGTAGGCAGCTAGAATATTCTGGTGAGGGGTGAAGTGGGGCCTTATGGTGGTGGGATCTTTGGCGAATGGTAACTGCGAAGCATTTTACCCTAATTTTCCTCCATGAGCCACCGTTTTGGCTTGATTGCTGCTCTTTGTGAGCAGCTTCAGGCAACCTAGGGAATGGGTGTGACGAAAATGTCTGCAAAGGAGTAAACATGCCTTCTGGTGCGGGAGGGGATTGGGTCAAATTCTCCCTAACCGCCTTTACGCATATGTATGATTGTGATCTGTGACTCAAGTCTAAATCTTTCTTAGTGCTGACTGATCCAGTAAAAATAAAAGCAAAAGTCTGATCAACTTTGAGACGCTACAAATTCAATTTTTAGATGACTCAGAAGACATGATATCAATACATAGCAAAACTTGCACGTGTGTTTTGATTTCTTCATAGTTTCGAAGACGCTCCGGATGACTTTGTTTCTGCCTTTTTTTTCCACTTTTTCATTATTGCTTTTCTGATTCTTTTTAAGTGAATTCAATTTTTAAAGCTTTCTCACTCTGCGTTGAAAGATCCAAGCTTTTTTTGGGCGCTCTTTTTGCACTGATTTCTTAGTGCTGACTGATCCAGTAAAAATAAAAGCAAAAGTCTGATCAAGTAAAACTTTGAGACGCTACAAATTCAATTTTTAGATGACTCAGAAGACGTGATATCAATACATAACAAAACTTGCACGTGTGTTTTGATTTCTTCATAGTTTCGAAGACGCTCCGGATGACTTTGCTTCTGCCTTCTTTTTTTCACTTTTTCATTATTGCTTTTCTGATTCTTTTTAAGTGAATTCAATTTTTTTTAAACTTTCTCACTCTGCGTTGAAAGATCCAAGCTTTTTTGGGCGCTCTTTTTGCACTATCTTTAATCTTGGCAAGGTTTTCTCATACATCGTATAGTATCTTTTCCGATCTTCTTTGATTAAAAGTATACACTCGAAAATGAAGTGTTGTAATAATTTATGTATTTCAAATCTCTAGGTGCTACACTGTAGTCGGATGACATTTTCTTTGTAAACGTAAAAACGTCAAAACTTGAGTTGGTGTTGAAGTTTTGAAAAAATTAAAAAGCCGTGCAATGGCGAAATTTTTTGGCGCATCTAGTGATGCAAAAAGCAAGTTTCTACCATTTGCCGTTCCAAAGTTATTATCGTTATTATGTTTTGCATGAAAATAAGGATAGTATAATACATTTAACAAGTCTAGTGCGTCTAGTTAAGACTAGTTAGACAAATCTATAACTTGACCTAATTTATTGTATGACAACGAAAATTTTTTGAAAATTTTTTTTAAATTTAATTAAATTTGTATTACAATGAGATTTGATCTCATATGAGGTGATTATAGGTAGTCACCAAAGGGTAGAATTCCAGGAGCCATAACTTTTGTTAGGGCTATGGTATATGGCTATGGTTAGGGCCATAACTGACGTGAAACTTGTTTTATATGCTTGCGTTCATCAAGTGCTATCGATTTATGGGGCGCATGATGACGTAAACGGCGACCAAGAGTCAGTATATAATAATAATCATACGTGACTGGCCGTTGCGTCCGTAAACGTCATGTAAGGTATCATTCGAAAGCCCCTTCAATTCTGAGTTGAATGCTGTCAATTTTATGTTTCTACGTCAACGTTGAAGCAAGTTATAACGATTTCAATTTTTTTGAACTTTTGTTCAATATTTTCATGATGTGAGTAGTAGAGGAGGAATTTTTTCGAACAAAATTGTTTTCTAAAAAGAACTTTTGAGCCATAACTTTTTTCCAGGTACCACGTAAAAGGTTCTAGTTTTCAAAGTTAGACAGGGCAGGAGACGGGCTTTCATTGATCCAAAAAAGCTATACGTTAACGCTTACATACCGAAAAACGTCTTTGACCACATAATAATGTTTTTCAGCCACCACGGTTTTGGTAATAACTGTTTTTAGGTTCCACCAAAAATTTTCTAGTTTCCGCAGTTAGATAGTTCAGAAAAGGCGCTTTCAATTGACACTAACCAAACTATAGATTCCGGCTGGTTTACGTGTTCCAATAGCGTCAAAATACATTTGAAATATTAATAATACTGGACCACCGCCATGGTTTTGGTCATAATTTTTTTCAAGTACCGCGTAAAAAGATTTAGTTTTCGCTGTTGGATACCTAAGGGTTAGAGCTTTCATTGATACCAAAAAAGCTATAGGTCACCGCTGACTTATATGTCGAAAAACGTCAAAATATTTAACTAAATATTACGTCAATTTTAGCGCAGTTTAGGCTATAACTTTATTCAGGTACCGCGTGAAAAGTTCTTATTGTCACTGTTAGTTCAGGCAGAAAAACAGCTTTCCGGTGATACCAAAAACGTTATGATATGTTATAATACGTAACGTTACGTTATGATAATTTTTATTTTTTTGTCGAACCGGTTAAAGGTTAAACGGTTTCTTTTATCGATAACTGTGAATCGAAAACTTTTTGCCCAGACTTCTGCTATCAAAAAAAAAAGACGACGTTTCTCCTTTGAGTGGTTCCTGAGTTATATCTTTCTTTGCGAAAAATTTATATAGTATAGTAAGGTAATAAAGATGGTAATTAAAGATGGTAGATGGTAATTAAAGATGGTAATTAAAGATGGTAATTAAAGATGGTAATTAAAGATGGTAATTAAAGATGGTAATTAAAGATGGTAATTAAAGATGGTAATTAAAGATGGTAATTAAAGATGGTAATTAAAGATGGTAATTAAAGATGGTAATTAAAGATGGTAATTAAAGATGGTAACAAGTCTAGTGCGTCTAGTTTAGACTAGTTCGACAATGTCGTATATATCTAAGTTAAGTCTATTTATGTTACATTAATTAAAAAAAAGCAAAAAAATTTTTTCGCCTAAATTTTTTTGGGATGTTTCTAGTGTTTTGGGATTTGATCACCCATGGTGTGATCTGTGGTACAATCAGCCCCTTCTATGAAATCTTTCAGGGGCCATAACTTTTGATACGGTAGTGGGAGAATAATAATTTTAACGTCATTTGAGAGGAAAATGTTAGAGCTTTCAAATGATGGGTGACATGGCTTTTAACTTGACGTTAAGCTTGCGTCATAATTTACAATTGGAAATTTAAACGTTTAAACGTAATTGGTATACGTCAAGTAAGGTATCAATCAAAAGCGCTTGCTGTTCTGAGTTGAAAGGCGTCAATTTCATGTTTTTACGTTAACGTTAATGCAAGTTATGACGGTCTGAATATTTGCGAATTAAATGACACTATACTATCATCTTACATTAATCGTAGTAGATGTTCGAGCCCGAAAATGTCAGTATGGAAATTTTTTATTTATTTATTTTCAAACCGGTTTAGCGGTTAAACGGTTTTCTTTACGAACTGACTTTGAATAGAAAATTTTGTGGCCACGCTGTGGGCTATCAGATAACGTAAAAATAACGTTTCTGCGTTGAGCGAATCCTGAGTTATTATCGTAATTATTTTTAAGCAAGAAAGTTTATATAGTATAGTAAGGTAATTAAAGATGGTAATTAAAGATGGTAATTATTAATATTATTAATCCTTTGGCTTCTTATGTTGCCACTTTTTCGTATGAAATGCTTTATGGATATTGACCAAACTTTGGTGGAAGGGTCCCCCCCTTAAGTACTTGCACCCCCCGACTTGATGGACTCGTGGCCCCTCGGGGGCCCGGGTCACGTGACCTTGAAAACTGGATCTGGTGTGTATGGACGAAACCTGTTGGGCTTATGTTTCAGCCATTAGGGGGTGTAAAAAGTGGATTTTAGGGGTCGAATTTTCGAAATTTGGATTTTGACGTCCCTAGGGGTAATTTGGACCCCGGAACACGAATCCGAGGTCCGTTTTCGTCTAGGACCCCTCTGGACCCTTCCATGACCCCCCTAGGGCACCCTGCCCAGGGGGTCCACAGGGGTCAAATTTTCGAAATTGGGATTTTGACGTCCCTAGGGGTAATTTGGGCCCCGGAACACGAATCCGAGGTCCATTTTTGTCTAGGACCCCTCTGGACCCTTCCATGACCCCCCTAGGGCACCCTGCGCAGAGGGTCCCCAGGGGTCAAATTTTCGAAATTGGGATTTTGACGTCCCTAGGGGTAATTTGGGCCCCGGAACACGAGTCCGAGGTCCATTTTTGTCTAGGACCCCTCTGGACCCTTCCATGACCCCCCTAGGGCACCCTGCCCAGGGGGTCCTCAGGGGTCAAATTTTCGAAATTGGGATTTTGACGTCCCTAGGGGTAATTTGAGCTCCTGAACAAAAACAGAGGGACCTCTACCTAGAATAGAGGGTCCTTTGCTTAGAATAGAGGGTCCTTTACCCACTGTCGGCAACCCGTTGTAGCCACCCGACTAGTTGAACGTTATTTTTGTTTTTGATTATTTAATGAGAATTTTTAAAATTGCAATTTTTGTATTTTTGAGGTTGGTCTCTCAGCACTAAAAGCAGTTATCATTGTCCAGAACATTATTTTTAAAAAATAAAAGAATGTTCAACTGCGCACAATAATAGGCTATCTTTATGCCAAATTTTAGCCAAATCGGTTAAAGCAGCAAAAAGATACCGAATGCAGAAAATTACCGTGAGCGCTGCTCAGTGCTCAGTATAATTTTTTTGAGCTAGCAACTTTGCGTGGCGTTGCCCTCTTGTGCTGAAACTTTGCAGGATTTTGGGAACCCAAGACCCTAGTAAAAAACAGTTTAGGTAGCTAAGCAATATTACACAGTTTTTTAAAAAATGTTAAAAATGTACCAAATCGAACACAGTTTTTTGTAAAAACCGGTTTGCGGGCAAAAATGGACGTAAAAATTAATCTTGCCGTTTCAAACATTTTTCGACTACTGATTTATGTCTAATGATGTTAACTGATGAATTTTGAATAAATTTTTGCTCATTGTTCACCCATTTGGCAGTTTGCCAGTAAAAACTATAAAATTTGGCAATTTTCTAAATATCTTAATATTGGTATCAAATGAAAGCCCACATCATTCTGAGTAACTTTGCTTCTTGACACAGGTCCAAATTCGTTAGCTGAAAAAAGTTATGGCCCAATACCTTGATTCCCGGAGCGCCCCCTTAAGGTGGTACTAACGAGTGTGCAGTGGTTTTTAAACTTTTGAAAAATTTTATTGATTCAAACTGCATTTTTTAATAATAAAGTCTGTAAAAGATTGATTCATTTACACAAAATGGCAAATGAAGTTACCGGGATCATGTGAAAAATTTTTAGGAGCAAGCCAAGTCAACAAGCCAAACTACACAACAGGAGAATGGAAATTTAACAGTTCTGGCCACTTTTCTAAGCGCATGCGCAGCGCATAAACACAAAAATGAACACGAATAAACTTTCGCAAATTTTCTAGACCCAAAATTAAAATTTTCTAAATTGCTTATATTTTTGCGCAGATATAGAACCCGAAAGTTGAGTGTGAATAGACACTTTTGATTTTGAAAGCTCATATTTCGGTTATTAAATGACGAATCATAAAATTGTGCGTGCATTTTGGGTCTAGATAATTTATTTTTAAATATTTGTGCCTTTTTTGGCATGTTTTTGTTGTTTAAACTCGTCAAAAAGTGGCCAGATTTGGAAGTGCTCAAAAAAGCCAAATTGGTCTACTTTGAGCATGTGCCATACAAATCATCTTTGCAGTTAAAAAATAAAACTTCACATAAATGTAGAAGAAAAATAGTGCTTTCTAACAGCATAAAAAATGTGCTCTAAAGTTAATTAATTATTGAGTACTAGCCTGTTGAAAAACACTGCACATTCGTTACTACCACCTTAAGGTAGCGCTCAGCAACAAAACTCATATTTGCCGCTCAACTCATGCAATAAATAGCAATACCACTTTAATTGTATATATATCAAAGCGACATCAAAAAATCCTATTTACAATACAGTTCAGCACTTTAATGTGAATGTGTCAAATTTTATGACCATGTCGAATTTCCTATTCACACTAATTTTGTTTTTGACCTAGCTCAGCAAAACTTCAACTGATTTTGATGATCTTGGTATCAATAAAAAGATCTCTCAAAAATCTAGACGTGATTGATCTTCGATTTTTCATTTTTATTTTTGATTTTGCGAAAAATCGATTTTTCAAAAATCAGTCGTGTTTGAGGGACTACAAAAAGTGCTGCGGGCCAAAATTTGAAAATCGAAAAACTTTCACGTCTGCATTTATATTCTTTCTTTCATTGTGCAAATTTTCAACTCAATCGCAAACGGCAGCTGGGACCCAGGTCCAAAAAAAGTAGTCGATTTCGCTACGCAAAAACGTAAGGTTTGCCCACACGTTTCACTTTTTCAAAAATTATACCTTTCCTAGGAATGCATATTTCCGTTGAAAAAGTTACAAAAAGCCATACTCAATTTTTTAAGAAATTAAATCAAAAATTTGACATTTTCGAAGATTTATCAGCTTTGTAGGTTTTTCATTTTGGATTTGCTATTTTCACGGCTAAATAACTCATTAAAATTCAACGTATTCTTAAGTTTAATACATCAATTTAAAGCTAAGAAACCGCATATTTCAATGATATGAGTAATCATTTTATACGGAAACAAAAATTTTTACAAATTTCTACAACTACAAATTTGTCCAAAAAATTTAAAAAAATTTTTTATCACAATATGCACATCAAATGAAAGCTATTTTCATTTTGAACAACTTTCCTTCAAGATTTTATGGTCAAAAATGTCGCTGAAAAAAATTAAACGCCAAAGTCGGTTCCCCTGAGCGCCACCTTAAGGTGGTAGTAACGAATGTGCAGTGTTTTTCAGCGCATATTTTTTATATCGTTAGAAAGCGCTACTTTTTTTCTACATTTAAGCAAAGTCTTATTGCACAACTGTAAGGATGATTTGTATGGCACGTGTTAAAAGTAGACCAATTTGGCTTTTTTGAGCACTTTAAAATCTGGCCACTTTTTGAAAAGTTTAAAGAACAAAAACATGCGAAAAATGGCAAAAATAATTAAAAGTGAATTATCTAGACCCAAAATGCACGATTTTATGATTTGTCGATTATTAAATGAAATATACGGTTTCAAAGTAAAAAGTGTCTATTCACACTCAACTTTCGGGTTCTATATCTGCGCAAAAATATAAGCAATTTGAAAAATTTTAATTTTGGGTCTAGAAAATTTGCAAAAGTTTATTCATGTTCATTTTTGTGTTTATGCGCTGCGCATGCGCTTAGAAAAGTGGCCAAAACTGTTAAATTTCCATTCTCCTGTTGTGTAGTTTGGCTTGTTGGCTTGGCTTGCTCCTAAAAATTTTTCACATGATCCCGCTAACTTCATTGGCCATTTTGTGTATATGAATCAATTTTTTACAGACTTTATTTTCAAAAAATACAGTTTGAATCAACTAAATTTTTTCAAAAATTTAAAAATCACTGCACATTCGTTACTACCACCTTAAGGTGGTAGTAACGAATGTGCAGTGTTTTTCAACAGGCTAGTACTCTATAATTAATTAACTTTAGAGCACATTTTTTATACTGTTAGAAAGCACTACTTTTCTTCTACATTTATGTGAAGTCTTATTTTTCAACTGCAAAGATGATTTGTATGGCACATGCTCAAAGTATAATAATTTGGCTTTTTTAAGCACTTCCAAACCTGGCCACATTTTGACGAGTTTAAACAACAAAAACATGCCAAAAAAGGTACACATATTAAAAATAAATTATCTAGACCCAAAATGCATTATTTTATGATTCGTCAATTATTAACTGAAATATGAGCTTTCAAAGTCAAAAGTGTTTATTCACACTCAACTTTCGGGTTCTATATCTGCGCAAAAATATAAGCAAATTAAAAAACTTTCATTTTGGGTCTAGAAATTTTGCGAAAATTTATTCGTGTTCATTTTTGTGTTTATGCGCTGCGCATGCGCTTAGAAAAGTGGCCAGAACTGTTAAATTTCCATTCTCCTGTTGTGTAGTTTGGCTTGGCTTGGCTTGCTCCTAAAAATTTTTCACATGATCCCGCTAACTTCATTTGCCATTTTGTGTAAATGAATCAATTTTTTACAGACTTTATTATTAAGAAATGCAGTTTGAATCAACGAAATTTTTTTAAAAATTTAAAAACCACTGCGCATTCGTGAGTACCACCTTAAAATCGCAAGCCGAAAATTTGCGTTTGTACTCACATGCACTTTATTTCAGCATCATGCTGAAAATACGGCTTTATTTTACAAAAAATTGCACCACATTCAATAAAACACCGAAAATTTTTAAGTATGCTCAAGTAAAACACAGCTGCTAGTGTTTTTCAATCTTTTAAAATCATTACATACGTGTAAATATAGCAGGTACTAGGTCTCGTGTTTACGTACGATACACAACACAACTTAGGCCTAGAATAACGACAGCACTCAACAAGAGACAACAAACGACCTTCAACACGACCAAACAAAAAAATGCTTTAATAAAAAAAAATAAGTTAATGCTATGGAGAAGAAAGGGCGTGCATGGGGTCAAAAAGCAAACAAGCCACCATAAAAACAAAAAAACCAATAAAAACTCAAACACTAAAAAACTACACCCCCCTGAACAATAAAAAAATAAACTTAAAAATTTAATACAACACAAACCAAAACGAAGGAAAAGAAAGAACAAACACAAGAGAATAAATACGGCCACTCTACCTCGACCATAAAAAAAAAAAAACCATAACCAAAAAATCACATATCGCAATATAAACCCAAAGTTATGATAAACTACTAAACCGTATATTTCATTTAATAATCGACAAATCATAAAATCTGCATTTTGAGTCTAGATAATTCACTTTTAATTATTTTTGCCATTTCGCATGTTTTTGTTCTTTAAACTTTTCAAAAATGGCCAGATTTTAAAGTGCCAAAAAAGCCAAATTGGTCTACTTTTAACACGTGCCATACAAATCATCCTTACAGTTGTCAATAAGACTTTGCTTAAATGTAGAAAAAAAGTAGCGCTTTCTAACGATATAAAAAATATGCGCTGAAAAACACTGCACATTCGTTACTACCACCTTAAGGTGGCGCTCAGGGAACCGACTTTGGCGTTTAATTTTTTTCAGCGACATTTTTGACCATAAAATCTTGAAGGAAAGTTGTTCAAAATGAAAATAGCTTTCATTTGATGTGCATATTGTGATAAAAAATTTTTTAAATTTTTTGGACAAATTTGTAGTTGTAGAAATTTGTAAAAATTTTTGTTTCCGTATAAAATGATTACTCATATCATTGAAATATGCGGTTTCTTAGCTTTAAATTGATGTATTAAACTTAAGAATACGTTGAATTTAATGAGTTATTTAGCCGTGAAAATAGCAAATCCAAAATGAAAAACCTACAAAGCTGATAAATCTTCGAAAATGTCAAATTTTTGATTTAATTTCTTAAAAAATTGAGTATGGCTTTTTGTAACTTTTTCAACGGAAATATGCATCCTAGGAAAGGTATAATTTTTGAAAAAGTGAAACGTGTGGGCAAACCTTACGTTTTTGCGTAGCGAAATCGACTACTTTTTTTGGACCTGGGTCCCAGCTGCCGTTTGCGATTGAGTTGAAAATTTGCACAATGAAAGAAAGAATATAAATGCAGACGTGAAAGTTTTTCGATTTTCAAATTTTGGCCCGCAGCACTTTTTGTAGTCCCTCAAACACGACTGATTTTTGAAAAATCGATTTTTCGCAAAATCAAAAATAAAAATGAAAAATCGAAGATCAATACGTCTAGATTTTTGAGAGATCTTTTATTGATACCAAGATCATCAAAATCGGTTAAAGTTTCGCTGAGCTAGGTCAAAAACAAAATTAGTGTGAATAGGAAATTCGACATGGTCATAAAATTTGACACATTCACATTAAAGTGCTGAACTGTATTGTAAATAGGATTTTTTGATGTCGCTTTGATATACAATTAAAGTGGTATTGCTATTTATTGCATGAGTGAGCGGCAAATATGAGTTTTGTTGCTGAGCGCTACTTAAGGTGGTAGTAACGAATGTGCTGTGTTTTTCACCAGGCTAGTATTCAGTCATTAAGTAACTTTAGAGCACATTTTTTATGCTGTTAGAAAGCACTATTTTTCTCTACATTTATGTGAAGTTTTATTTTTTAACTGCAAAGATGATTTGTATGGCACATGCTCAAAGTAGACCAATTTGGCTTTTTTGAGCACTTCCAAATCTGGCCACTTTTTGACGAGTTTAAAAAAAAAACATGCCAAAAAGGCACAAATATTTAAAAATAAATTATCTAGACCCAAAATGCAGCACAATTTTATGATTCGTCATTTAATAACGAAATATGAGTTTCAAAATCAAAAGTGTCTATTCAGACTCAACTTTCGGGTTCTATATCTGCGCAAAAATATAAGCAATTTAGAAAATTTTAATTTTGGGTCTAAAAATTTGCGAAAGTTATTCGTGTTTATTTTTGTGTTTATGCGCTGCGCATGCGCTTAGAAAACTGGCCAGAACTGTTAAATTTCCATTCTCCTGTTGTGCAGTTTGGCTTGTTGGCTTGGCTTGCTCCTAAAATTTTTTCACATGATCCCGGTAACTTCATTTGCATTTTGTGTAATTGAATCAATTTTTTACAGACTTTATTATTAAAAAATGCAGTTTGAATCAACTAAATTTTTTCAAAAATTTAAAAACCACTGAGACTCGTTAGTACCACCTTAAGGGGGCGCTCCGGGAATCAAGGTATTGGGCCATAACTTTTTTCAGCTAACGAATTTGGACCTGTGTCAAGAAGCAAAGTTACTCAGAATGATGTGGGCTTTGGATTTGATACCAATATTAGATATTTAAAATTGCCAAATTTTATAGTTTTTACTGGCAAACTGCCAAATGGGTGAACAATGAGCAAAAATTTATTCAAAATTCATCAGTTAACATCATTAGACATAAATCAGTAGTCGAAAAATGTTTGAAACGGCAAGATTAATTTTTACGTCCATTTTTGCCCGCAAACCGGTTTTTACAAAAAACTGTGTTTGATTGGTACATTTTTAACATTTTTTAAAAAACTGTGTAATATTGCTTAGCTACCTAAACTGTTTTTTACTAGGGTCTTGGGTTCCCAAAATCCTGCAAAGTTTCAGCGCAATAGGGCAACGCCACGCAAAATTGCTAGCTCAAAAAAATTATACTGAGCACTGAGCAGCGCTCACGGTAATTTTCTGCATTCGGTATCTTTTTGCTGCTTTAACCGATTTGGCTAAAATTTGGCATAAAGATAGCCTATTATTGTGCGCAGTTGAACATTCTTTTATTTTTTAAAAATAATGTTCTGGACAATGATAACTGCTTTTAGTGCTGAGAGACCAACCTCAAAAATACAAAAATTGCAATTTTAAAAATTCTCATTAAATAATCAAAAACAAAAATAACGTTCAACTAGTCGGGTGGCTACAACGGGTTGCCGACAGTGGGTAAAGGACCCTCTATTCTAAGCAAAGGACCCTCTATTCTAGGTAGAGGTCCCTCTGTTTTGTTCAGGAGCTCAAATTACCCCTAGGGACGTCAAAATCCCAATTTCGAAAATTTGACCCCTGGGGGACCCCCTGGGCATGGTGCCATAGGGGGGTTATGGAAGGGTCCAGAGGGGTCCTAGACAAAAATGGACCTCGGATTCGTGTTCCGGGGCCCAAATTACCCCTAGGGACGTCAAAATCCCAATTTCGAAAATTTGACCCCTGGGGACCCCCTGGGGAGGGTGCCCGAGGGGGCTCATGGAAGGGTCCAGAGGGGTCCTAGACAAAAATGGACCTCGGATTCGTGTTCCGGGGCCCAAATTACCCCTAGGGACGTCAAAATCCCAAATACGAACTGTTGACCACTCACGACCCCCTGGGCAGGGTGCCCTAGGGGGGTCATGGAAGGGTCCAGAGGGGTCCTAGACTAAAATGGACCTCGGATTCGTGTTCCGGGGTCCAAATTACCCCTAGGGACGTCAAAATCCCAATTTCGAAAATTTGACCCCTAAAATCCACTTTTTACACCCCCTAATGGCTGAAACATAAACCCAACAGGTTTCGTCCATACAACCAGATCCAGTTTTCAAGATCACGTGACCCGGGCCCCCGAGGGGCCACGAGTCCATCAAGTTGGGAGGTGCAAGTACTCAAGGGGGGGACCCTTCCACCAAAGTTTGGTCAATATCCATAAAGCATTTCATACGAAAAAGTGGCAACATAAGAAGCCAAAGGATTAATAATATTAATAATTACCATCTTTAATTACCATCTTTAATTACCTTACTATACTATATAAACTTTCTTGCTTAAAAATAATTACGATAATAACTCAGGATTCGCTCAACGCAGAAACGTTATTTTTACGTTATCTGATAGCCCACAGCGTGGCCACAAAATTTTCTATTCAAAGTCAGTTCGTAAAGAAAACCGTTTAACCGCTAAACCGGTTTGAAAATAAATAAATAAAAAATTTCCATACTGACATTTTCGGGCTCGAACATCTACTACGATTAATGTAAGATGATAGTATAGTGTCATTTAATTCGCAAATATTCAGACCGTCATAACTTGCATTAACGTTAACGTAAAAACATGAAATTGACGCCTTTCAACTCAGAACAGCAAGCGCTTTTGATTGATACCTTACTTGACGTATACCAATTACGTTTAAACGTTTAAATTTCCAATTGTAAATTATGACGCAAGCTTAACGTCAAGTTAAAAGCCATGTCACCCATCATTTGAAAGCTCTAACATTTTCCTCTCAAATGACGTTAAAATTATTATTCTCCCACTACCGTATCAAAAGTTATGGCCCCTGAAAGATTTCATAGAAGGGGCTGATTGTACCACAGATCACACCATGGGTGATCAAATCCCAAAACACTAGAAACATCCCAAAAAAATTTAGGCGAAAAAATTTTTTTGCTTTTTTTTAATTAATGTAACATAAATAGACTTAACTTAGATATATACGACATTGTCGAACTAGTCTAAACTAGACGCACTAGACTTGTTACCATCTTTAATTACCATCTTTAATTACCATCTTTAATTACCATCTTTAATTACCATCTTTAATTACCATCTTTAATTACCATCTTTAATTACCATCTTTAATTACCATCTTTAATTACCATCTTTAATTACCATCTTTAATTACCATCTTTAATTACCATCTTTAATTACCATCTACCATCTTTAATTACCATCTTTATTACCTTACTATACTATATAAATTTTTCGGCAAAAAAGAGAAATGATAATAACTCAGGAACCACTCAAAGGAGAAACGTCGTCTTTTTTTTATTAGATAGCAGAAGTCATGGGCAAAAAGTTTTCGATTCACAGTTAATCGATAAAAGAAACCGTTTAACCTTTAAACCGGTTACAAAAAAATAAAAATTATCATAACGTAACGTTACGTATTATAACATATCATAACGTTTTTGGTATCACCGGAAAGCTGTTTTTCTGCCCTAACTAACAGTGACAATAAGAACTTTTCACGCGGTACCTGAATAAAGTTATAGCCTAAACTGCGCTAAAATTGACGTAATATTTAGTTAAAATATTTTGACGTTTTTCGACATATAAGTCAGCGGTGACCTATAGCTTTTTTGGTATCAAATGAAAGCTCTAACCCTTAGGTATCCAACAGCGAAAACTAAATCTTTTTACGCGGTACTTGAAAAAAATTATGACCAAAACCATGGCGGTGGTCCAGTATTATTAATATTTCAAATGTATTTTGACGCTATTGGGAACATGTCAGCCGGAATCTATAGTTTGGTTAGTGTCAATTGAAAGCGCCTTTTCTGAACTATCTAACTGCGGAAACTAGAAAATTTTTGGTGGAACCTAAAAACAGTTATTACCAAAACCGTGGTGGCTGAAAAACATTATTATGTGGTCAAAGACGTTTTTCGGTATGTAAGCGTTAACGTATAGCTTTTTTGGTATCAAATGAAAGCCCGTCTCCTGCCCTGTCTAACTTTGAAAACTAGAACCTTTTACGTGGTACCTGAAAAAAGTTATGGTCAAAAGTTCTTTTTAGAAAACAATTTTGTTCGAAAAAATTCCTCCTCTACTACTCACATCATGAAAATATTGAACAAAAGTTCAAAAAAATTGAAATCGTTATAACTTGCTTCAACGTTGACGTAGAAACATAAAATTGACAGCATTCAACTCAGAATTGAAGGGGCTTTCGAATGATACCTTACATGACGTTTACGGACGCAACGGCCAGTCACGTATGATTATTATTATATACTGACTCTTGGTCGCCGTTTACGTCATCATGCGCCCCATAAATCGATAGCACTTGATGAACGCAAGCATATAAAACAAGTTTCACGTCAGTTATGGCCCTAACCATAGCCATATACCATAGCCCTAACAAAAGTTATGGCTCCTGGAATTCTACCCTTTGGTGACTACCTATAATCACCTCATATGCGATCAAATCGCATTGTAATACAAATTTAATTAAATTTAAAAAAAATTTTCAAAAAATTTTCGTTGTCATACAATAAATTAGGTCAAGTTATAGATTTGTCGAACTAGTCTAAACTAGACGCACTAGACTTGTTAAATGTATTATACTATCCTTATTTTCATGCAAAACATAATAACGATAATAACTTTGGAACGGCAAATGGTAGAAACTTGCTTTTTGCATCACTAGATGCGCCAAAAAATTTCGCCATTGCACGGCTTTTTAATTTTTTCAAAACTTCAACACCAACTCAAGTTTTGACGTTTTTACGTTTACAAAGAAAATGTCATCCGACTACAGTGTAGCACCTAGAGATTTGAAATACATAAATTATTACAACACTTCATTTTCGAGTGTATACTTTTAATCAAAGAAGATCGGAAAAGATACTATACGATGTATGAGAAAACCTTGCCAAGATTAAAGATAGTGCAAAAAGAGCGCCCAAAAAAGCTTGGATCTTTCAACGCAGAGTGAGAAAGCTTAAAAAATTGAATTCACTTAAAAAGAATCAGAAAAGCAATAATGAAAAAGTGAAAAAAAGAAGGCAGAAGCAAAGTCATCCGGAGCGTCTTCGAAACTATGAAGAAATCAAAACACACGTGCAAGTTTTGTTATGTATTGATATCATGTCTTCTGAGTCATCTAAAAATTGAATTTGTAGCGTCTCAAAGTTTTACTTGATCAGACTTTTGCTTTTATTTTTACTGGATCAGTCAGCACTAAGAAATCAGTGCAAAAAGAGCGCCCAAAAAAAGCTTGGATCTTTCAACGCAGAGTGAGAAAGCTTAAAAAATTGAATTCACTTAAAAAGAATCAGAAAAGCAATAATGAAAAAGTGAAAAAAAAGGCAGAAACAAAGACATCCGGAGCGTCTTCGAAACTATGAAGAAATCAAAACACACGTGCAAGTTTTGTTATGTATTGATATCATGTCTTCTGAGTCATCTAAAAATTGAATTTGTAGCGTCTCAAAGTTGATCAGACTTTTGCTTTTATTTTTACTGGATCAGTCAGCACTAAGAAAGATTTAGACTTGAGTCACAGATCACAATCATACATATGCGTAAAGGCGGTTAGGGAGAATTTGACCCAATCCCCTCCCGCACCAGAAGGCATGTTTACTCCTTGCAGACATTTTCGTCACACCCATTCCCTAGGTTGCCTAAGAAGCTGCTCACAAAGAGCAGCAATCAAGCAAAAACGGTGGCTCATGGAGGAAAATTAGGGTAAAATGCTTCGCAGTTACCATTCGCCAAAGATCCCACCACCATAAGGCCCCACTTCACCCCTCACCAGAATATTCTAGCTGCCTACGTGTGATCAGTTCTCAAAACAGTTTTAATTAAGCTAATATGACAAAAACACTGAGACAATTTTTTGGCAATTTAACATGAAATTAACTCGATTTGAACAAACCGGATCAGGTCAAAATAGTCTTAAATAGACTTAATAAGATAAAACTAAGATAAATACGACATGGTCGAACTAGTCTAAACTAGACGCACTAGACTTGTTACCTTATTACCTTATTACCTTACTATACTATATAAATTTTTCGGCAAAAAAGAGAAATGATAATAACTCAGGAACCACTCAAAGTAGAAACGTCGTCTTTTTTTATTAGATAGCAGAAGTCATGGGCAAAAAGTTTTCTATTCACAGTTAATCGATAAAAGAAACCGTTTAACCCCTAAACCGGTTACAAAAAAATACAAATTATCATAACGTAACGTTACGTATTATAACATATCATAACGTTTTTGGTATCACCGGAAAGCGCTTTCTCTGCCCTAACGAACAGTGACAATAAGAACTCTTTACGCGGTACCTGAAAAAAGTTATAGCCTAAACTGCGCTAAAATTGACGCAATATTTAGTTAAAATATTTTGACGTTTTTCGACATATAAGTCAGCGGTGACCTGTAGTTTTTTTGGTATCAAATAAAAGCTCTAACTCTTAGGTATCCAATAGCGAAAACTAAATTTTTTTACGCGGTACTTGAAGAAAATTATGACCAAAACCATGGCGGTGGTCCAGTATTATTAATATTTCAAATGTATTTTGACGCAATTGGGAACATGTCAGCCGGAATCTATAGTTTGTTAGTGTCAATTGAAAGCGCCTTTTCTGAACTATCTAACTGCGGAAACTAGAAAATTTTTGGTGGAACCTAAAACAAGTTATTACCAAAACCGTGGTGGCTGAAAAACATCATTATGTGGTCAATGACGTTTTTCGGTATATAAGTCAGCGTTAACGGCTTTTATGGTATCAAATGAAAGCCCGTCTTCTGCCCTATTTATCTTTGAAAACTAGAACCTTTTACGTGGTGTTTGAAATAAGTTATGGTCAAAAGTTCTTTTTAAAAAACAATTTTGTTCGAAAAAATTCCTCTTCGACTACTCACACCATAAACGTATTCAACAAATGTTCGAAAAATTGAAATCGTTATAACTCGCTTCAACGTTGACGTAGGATTATGAAATTGACATCATTCAACTCAGAATTGAAGGGGCTTTCGAATGATACCTTACATGACGTTTACGGACGCAAAGGCCTGTCACGAATGACTATTATTTTGTACTGACCATTGGTCGCCGTTTACGTCGTTATGCGACCTATCAATCGATAGCTCATGACAAATCCGGGCTTATAAAAGTAGTTTAGTGTCAATGCCAAAACCCTATCCAAAGTTGCGGTTCCTGGAATTTTCTCTTTGTGGTGACTATCTGTAATCACCGCATATGAGAACAGACGCAATAAACTTCAAATTTGAACAAAAAATTGGGAAAAATTTTCAAAATTATTTTGTTGTCAAACAATAACGCACGTCAGCTTCTAGATTTGGTCCAACTAGTCTAAACTAGACGCACTAGACTTGTTATTAAAATTAAAAACTATCCTATTTTTTATGATAATTATAATAATAGGGTGAGGTGGCTCTGGAAGGGTTGGCGTTGATGTTTTAAACATGAAATAAGCTTATATTATGATGGACGTGGCCCGGTTCTCTGGTTCCAGGTCAATAAAGTTGGAGTTATTTTATTGTCAAAATTAATCTTACGTTTTTCGGCACATAAGTCAGCGGTAACCTACAGTTTTTATGGTGTCAAATGAAAGCTGTTCTTATATCCTAACTGATGTCGAAAACTAGAACTTTTTACCAGCTAGCTAAAAAAAGTTATGGCGTAAAAAGTTTTTACGTAAACTGAGTATTTTTCAAAAATGTTACGTAACGTCCGTGTTACCATTGATATAACAAAAGAAACGCTTCCATGAAGTCATCCATAGAACTGTGATCCTTACACAAAACAGTTTTTATTCCATCAGTGACCATGGAGCCGGCCATATGGGTCTAAATCTGAAATTTATTCTATTCAAAAATTTTATTTTGCATTTTTCTGTATATAAGTCAGCGTTAACGTATAGCTTTTTTGGTATCAAATAAAAGCCCATAGTCTGCACTGTCTAATAGTGAAAACTAGAACCTTTTACGTGGTCCCTGGAAAAAGTTGTTGCCTAAAGTTCTTTTTAGAAAACATTTTGTTCGAAAAAATTCCTCCGCGACTACTCACACCATATGCGTATTGACCAAATGTTCGGAAAAATTGAAACCGTTATAACTTGCTTCAACGTTGACGTAGAAACATGAAATTGACGGCATTCTGCTCAGAACTTCAGGCGCTTTCGAATGACACCTTACTTGACGTTGACGGACGCCACGTTAAATCAGCGTTTAACAATTAATTAATACGGAACATTGGTTGGTTTTTACGTCATCGTGCGACCTATCAATCGATAGCTCTTGATAAGCGCTAGCATTTAAAAAAAATTTCACGTCGATACCACAACCGTATAAAAAGTTATGGCTCCTGGAATTTTTCCCTTTTGTTGACTACCTGTAATCACCTCATATGCGACCAAATTGCATTGCAAGTCAAGTTTGACTCAAGTTTGAATTTTTGAAATTGTTTTCAAAAAAAGTTTTATTGTTAAACACTGCGTGACTTCACGTTGTAGATCTAGTCTAACTAGTCTAAGCTAGACGCACTAGTCTTGTTACATAATAATAATATTTAATAGGATATAAACTATCCTAAGCATAATGATAAATATAATAATCCAGTTTTTAATGTACCAAACCCAGTTTCAAATATACCAAACAAAAGCTCATAACCCGCTTATCATTTTTCGGTTAACTCCTAAGCTTAATTCTATTTATGGAAATAAAATTAATTTTTGGAACCAGTCCATAGTGTTAAATAAAACAAACAAAATAACTTGAACTGATTTTAACTTACCATTGTCGTAATCCCCGTGGTGTAGTGGTTAGCATCGAAGAGTCTCACCCCTCTGGTCGCTGGTTCGAGTCCAGCCGGGGGTCGTTTTTTCAAGTTTTTAACTTGGGCTTTTTTAGAATAACGAAAGTATTGCATTTCGATCACATACTTGCGTATAGATCTAAGGCATTTCTTCATCAGAAATTTTCTCAAATTTTTTGTCCTTTTTGTGATCCGCGTATTTGCTTCACGTTCATAGATTCCTAACATGCCCGACGCACTAGACTTGTAATAATATTAATAATAATAACAGACATTTCAGATACAAAAGGGTTGCCTTTGCTTCGCAACTGGTCGGCAACCCAACTAGAGGAGCGCCAGGGCTACATTTTGATGCATGAATCATGATTTTAAGACAAACATGCTATTAGTTATCGATTGCCGAAAATTGACTCACGCGCACTGCTCTGGCACTCACGTGACATTATCACGTGATTTAAAATTTTCACACAAGGGTTCTTTCATACCATAATAATTACTTATTTAGTAATATTTTAGTTTTATCAACTTTTTGTTGACTTTTGAGGCAACTCCCGATTCCCGGAGCGCCCCCTTAAAAAATTGGCTCAAGGAGGAAAGTTAAAATTTGGCACATAAATGCGCTTTGTTGTCTTCAAGCGGTCGCAAAATTTGATTTTGAGCAAATCGATAGTATTTAAGAAATTTAGTTAAATTTACGCTTTCCGAAATTCGTGATGTTAGTGCTTTTTATTATATCAACCATATTCATCAAAAATGACGTTTTGCGACCGCTCGATCTCGTTATGACAAGCAAAATGGGCTATTGATTGTGCAACACTGTCAGTGGGACAAAGTGCCATTTAAAATTTTAGCAAAAAATGAAGTTGGTTTTAGTATTTTTTCAGGTCAAAACGCTTAAAACTCAACATTTTAGATGAAAACAGCTCTTGTTATGAATGTTTGGTTAGTCACTTTGTCCACAGCACTCTAAAACTGAAAATCTAACGACGAAAAATCCTACTTTTGAATTTGGTCAAAAAGTTAAATGTTGGTTTTTAGAATGTGCTATTTTCGGATATTTTCAAGTTTCCTATAGGAAAAAAGGGTCGTTTCAGGCCAAAAATGCAGAAATTCAGCAATAATTTGAAATTTTGCAAAGTTTTTGTGTTGTTACCATCTCCATTGCTTTAAAATCAAAATCAAAATTAAAAAATTCAACTGTTGCACCTAGAACAAAAGCTGAATGTTGGTTAGTCAACCTGTGATTTGGCACTTTGTCCGCGAGCTTACAATTCAACTTTTCAAAAACCGAAATTCGACTTTTCAACTTTTCTTCAAAAGGCGAAATTGGTTTGGCTTGTTTTGTCCACATTTTCAACATTTCGTGCAAAATGTTGAATAATGAATTTTAGCTTAATTTTGACTTGTTATTCTGTCTTCAAGCTTAAAAACCAATTATTTTACTACGAAAATTCAACTTTTTAACTTTTGAGTAAAATTCAAATGTTGGTTGTTGGTTTTTCACATTTTGAGCCTAAATTCAACATTTAAACTGACTTTTTTTGCTAAAATTTAGAATGGCACTACAAATTAGCATTCACTGTAGACCAAACGTGAGTGGAATTGTGGCTTACGATTTTTCTTCACAAGTGAATAGCTGTTGCACAACCAATAGTTCATTTTGCTTGCCATAACGTAATCGAGCGGTCGAAAAATCTCATTTTTTATGAGTATGTTTGATATATCGAAAAACACTAAAATAGCTGTTTTCGAAAAACTCAAATTTAACTATATTTTTTATATACTATCGATTTGCTTAAAATCAAGTTTTGTGACCGCTAGAAGACAACGAGTTGCATATATGTGGAAAATTTTAACTTTTCTTGTTCAGCCAATTTTTTAAAATCGCAAGCCGAAAATTAGCATTTGTAGCATTTGTAGCATTAGCATTCACACGCACTAAATGTATTTCGGTTTAATGCGAAATATATGATTATGTTTGATATATCAAAAAACACTAAAATCGTTGTTTTCGAAAAACTCAAATTTAACTATGGGCCTATTCCTTTAATTAAACGGACTGGACTTATTTTAGTCCGAGGTTTTGGAATGACAAATCGGACTAAACGGACTTAAACGAGTTAAAATAAGTCAGCGACTTAATTTTAGTCTTACCTCATTCCAAAACTACCACTAGACTAAATGGACTTAACATGCACGCTTAACATTAGCATGCATAGTTAAGTCTGTTTAGTCTGATTAAAATGCAGCGCGCTAGAAGTTAAGTCCGTTTAATCCGGAGGTTTCGGAATGGCATTTTCTAGCTTAATTTTTAAACCGTTTAGTTAGATTATAATTAACCCTTTAATCCGATAAAGGAATAGGCCTTATATTTTTTATATACTATCGATTTGCTTAAAATCAAGTTTTGTGACCTCTCGAAAACAACGAGTTGCATATATGTGCAAAATTTTAATTTTTTTTGTTTAGCCAATTTTTTAAAATCGCAAGCCAAAAAATTAGCATTTGTATTCACACGCACTATATGTATTTCGGTTTAATGCGAAATATACTTCGTTATTTCACAAAAAATTTATACCACACTCAATGAACACCGAAAATTTTTAAGTATGCTTAAGGGGGCGCTCTGGGAATCAAGGATTTGGGCCGTATTTTTTAAAAACAGCCAAAATGACCTATCATTCTTGAAGCAAAGTTTCCCAAAATACTATTTCTGATGTTTTGACATGCATATCTTCATAGCAAAAAAATTGGAAAAAATTGGACAATTCACTAATTTCATTCGACTTTTACACAAATTCAGCAAGAAAGCCAGTGTATCAACGCTTTTTGAGGTTTTGCAAACAGACGATACGTAGATTTTATTAGTCGTAATGAAAAATTAAAATAATTTTATTGCGTTCTGTGCAAAAAAATTGCACAAGAAACCATTTTCAGAAGCAGCAGACTCAAATATAGGCTGTGTGAATACAAAACCAATTTTTCGGCATTCGATTATAAAATGCTGGTAAAATATTTTTCGACAAAATTTTGCACAATTATAGCCTTAGGCTCTGCGCAGTTGAACAAACTTTTAGTTTTTTAAATTAAAGCTTAGAATTTTTTTTATATGAATTTTATTGCTCTGAGTTCGACATCGAAAACACATAATGACATTTTTTATCCAAACCTGACATAAATGTTAAAAACCAAAATAATGTTCAACTAGAGAAGCACATAAGCTACATTTTGGTATGTGAAGTGTGACTATATGCAAAGCATAAGCAGAGTTATCGTTTGCCGAAAATTCACTCACGTTTGGTGCTCTGGGAGTCACGTGACATGATCACGTGATTTGAAATTTTGCCTCCGGTGTTCTTTTGTGCCATAGTACATTTATGTATAGTAAAGTTTGACATTTGCCAATTTTTTTGCCAATTTTCGATGTAACCCCCGATTCCCGGAGCGCCCCCTTAAGGTGGTAGTGTCGCCAAAGCAGTTTTGCTCATAGGCTGCAAAATGAGAACTTTTTGCTTTGAATTTGTACGTTCACTGAGAAACTAGCGAAATGTCATATGGTGTCAAATAAATACTGCCAGACACTAGACTACCAATATCTACCAATATTTTCAACCAATCACCATTTTTGAGCCAGACATCACACAATAGAGACATAAAAGTTCAAAAAAATCAAGCCAGATATCAGATTGGCCAGCTTGTGAAGTATATGTAATGTTTTGACGCACAATTTTTTGCCCGCAAATAAGTAAAATGAAAAATGAAGGTTCGTTTTTCATTTGATTTCAAAATAAGTGTCTAAATTTTTCAGAATTTATCATTATTGCTGTGAGTACTTTACAGGTTACGCACAGTTTCACAGTTCGAACAGCCATTACTCCACAACCACTAAAGCAATTTGCACTAAATTTTGTGTGCATAAACTAGAGTATATGTGCTTTTACTTTCTGTAAAGAATCTAAACAAAAAGTTTTTAATTGTGACGAAATTATCGAATGTGAATAGGTTTTCAAAACGTCATTTTTCCGACTTTGCGACGTCATTGCTAACTGTATGCTGCATCAATTTTTTTGAAACTTGGCAAAAATATTTGCCTTGAAATATATTTTTAGAATGTATAAAGAACAATGACCTATCTTTTACTGAAAAAGTTTTATAGTAGCGCAAAATCGACTGCTTTCGCGACACTACCCCCTTAAGGGGGTAGTGTCGCGAAAGCAGTCGATTTTGCGTAACTGTAAAACGTTTTTAGAAAAAGATAAGACATCGTTCTTTATATATTTTGAAAATATATGTTGAGGCAAGTATTTTCGCCAAGTTTCATCAAAATTGATGCAGTATACTGGTTGCAGTGAGGTCGCAAAGTCGGAAAAATGACGTTTTAAGAACCTATTCACATTCGATTTTTTCGTCACAATTATCAACTTATTTGTTTAGTTTGTTTACACAGGCTAAAAGGACATATGTTGTAGTTTATGCACACAAAATTTAGTGCAAATTGCTTGAATGGTTGCGGAGTAATACCTGTTTGAACTGTGAAACTGTGCGTAAACAGTGAAGTACTCACAGCAATAATGATAAATTGTGAAAAATTTAGACGCTTATTTTAAAATCAAAAGAAAAACGAACCTTCATTTTTCTTTTTTCTTATTTGTGGCAAAAAACTGTGCGTCGACACGTTATGTGTGCTTCACAAGCTGGCCAATCTGATATCTGGCTTAATTAGTTGAATTATCATGTCCTTATTGTGTAGTGTCGGGCTTACAATTGGCGATTGGTTCAAGATATTGGTAGATATTGGTAGTCTACTGTCTGGCAGTACTTATTTAACACAGAATAGCATTGGACTAGTTTCTCAGTAAACGTACAAGTTCAAAGCAAAAAGATCTCTTTTTGCAACCTATGAGCAAAACTGCTTTCGCGACACTAAAGGTGGTAGTGTCGAGGTTTTTGTGATTTCTATGTAAACTTTGCGCCACCAGTACTCAAGTTATAAGTGACGCCTGAGCATAAATTTTTGGGACAGTATTGTAAAGGTCAAAATCCCCAGGCATGTCTCTCAC
Organism: Trissonchulus sp. WLG1_4; assembly: GCA_030248245.1. Classification (NCBI taxonomy): domain Eukaryota; kingdom Metazoa; phylum Nematoda; class Enoplea; order Enoplida; family Ironidae; genus Trissonchulus; species Trissonchulus sp. WLG1_4. The sequence goes on along the minus strand of JASANF010010185.1, from coordinate 25,593 downwards.
TTTTTTGAAATTTCACCTGTGGACATTTTTAGAGGGTTTTAATTACAAGAAAATATCTTAAATTTTCGGTGCGTATGCTTTTCAGCTATTTTCTCAGTAAATTGACTAGTTATTAAAAAAGTGGGGGACATGCCTGGGGATTTTAAACATGTCAAAAACCTTACCAACTTTCAGCCCCAACAGGTAATCGTATGATTCAGAGCTGTGGCGCAAACTTTTTCTAGAAAATTTTAATATTTTGGAAAGGACCTTTCTTTATTCGCTTATACTAGAAAGAAAATCACAGGTTAAATTTTAAGGCATGGCATACATTTAGGAAAGATATTGTTCTACCTAATGCAAAAGACCGCTTGTGATTTGAATTTGTAAACGCTGAGCTATGGCTTTTTAAAAAAACACCTAAAAACGCAATTACCCCCTTAAGGTGGCGCTCTGAATAACCGACTTTGGGCGATAAACTTTTTCACGTAAGTTTTTGTTAATAAACTCAAGAAGAAAAGTTGTTGCAAATTAAATTAGCTTTCATTTGATGTATATAACGTCCAATTTGGTTCAACTTGAAATTTTAACCTATTTTTCAATGGGAAAAAATCTTCAAATCGATATACCAAAAAATTCTATATGGCTTTTTGTACTTTTTGAAACAGTTTTTTGTAGCTAATTGCTAGTTGCAACTTTTCAAAAAGTCGTTTGTGTAGGCAAACCTTTCTAAAAAAATTTCCAAAATACGTTGACCAATATTGACAAAAATGCACTATTTTTCAAACTAATTTTTCGTTGGCTACTTTTTGGCTTCTGAAACTTTTCTCAACGGATTTTAGTACAGAAAAATTAGCTCTATTTTTTGGAAAATACGTATGTGTAGGCAAACTTCAGGTTTCTGAAAATAGGCTATAGCGTACATTTTTTTAAGATTACTATCAGCTGCGAAAACCGATCCGCTTGAAACTTTGCAGACTGTTAAAGCAGACGTATATGGAGGTGCCGAACTTCTTGAATTGTAATTATTATGATTTGGCTCAATATGATAGGCTTTTTAAAACGTCACTTTTGATAGAAATTAAAATAACTAAAAATTTGTCGCCGGTAACGAAAATTCGACAAAAATGGCACCTCGGCAAGATAATTGTCTTTAATTTAAGCTATAGATTGTTAAATTTGGTTGAGGCACCACTGAGCTACGTCATTTCAAAAATTAGTCAAATTTTTCAAAATTTCGATTTTGATGCAGTCATAAAATTTGCTAGAATGTTCCGAGACTCATCAAACTTTGCAAAAATGCTTGCCTGGTGATCATCTTGATTGCACTTAAGGTAGCGCTCAGCAACAAAACTCATGTTCGGCGCTAAGCTCTTGCAATAAGTAGCAATACCACTTTAATTGTACATCAAAGAGACTTAAAAAAAGCCTATTTACAATACAGTTCAGCACTTTAATGTGAATGTGTCAAATTTTATGACCATGTCGAATTTTCTATTCACACAAATTTTGTTTTTGACCTAGCTAAGCGAAACTTCAACCGATTTTGACAATCTTGGTATTGTTAAAAAGATCTTTCAAAAATCTAGACGTCAAATGTCTTCGATTTTCGATTCCGATTATTGATTTTTCAAAAAATCGATTTTTCCAAAATCAGTTGTGTTTGAGCGGCTACAAAAAGTGCTGAGAGCCAAAAATTTAAAATCGAAAAAATTCGACGTCTGCATTTATATTCTTTCTTTCATCGTGCAAAATTTCAACTCGATCCCAATTGGCAGCAGGGAGCTAGATCAAAAAAAAGTAGTCGACTTCGCTGCGCAAAAATGTGAGGTTTGCCCACACGTTTCACTTTTTAAAAAATTAGACCTTTCCTAGGCCTGCATAGTTCCGTCGAAAAAGTTACCAAAAGCCATACTCAATTTTTTAAGAAATTAAATCAAAAATTTTACATTTTCGAAGATTTATCAGCTTTTTAGGTTTTTCATTTTTTATTTGCTATTTTCCCGGCTAAATAACTCAGCAAAGCTTTAACGTATTCTTATGTTTAATACATCATTTTAAAGCTAAGAAACCGCGTATTTCAGTGATATGAGTAATCAGTTTATATTAAAACAAAAATTTTTATGCTGCCGCTACAAAATCGTCCAAAAAATATTAAAAAAAATTTTATCGCAATATGCACATCAAATGAAAGCTCTTTTCATTCTGAACAATTTTCCTTCAAGACATTATGGTCAAAAATGTCGCTGAAAAAAATTAAACGCCAAATTTCGGTTCCCTTGAGCGCCACCTTAAGGTGGCGCTCACCTCAAAAAGTCATGTTTGGCGCTAAGCTCATGCTGTCAGTACTAATACCATTTTGATTTTACATCAAAGAGACCTCAAAAAAACCTATTTACAATACATTTCAGCACTTTAATGTGAATGTGTCAAATTTTATGACCATGTCGAATTTCCTATTCACACTAATTTTATTTTTGACCTAGCTCAGCAAAACTTCAACCGATTTTGACGATCTTGGTATCAATAGAAAGATCTTTCAAAACTCTAGACGTGGTTGATCTTCGATTTTTCATTTTTATTTTTGATTTTGCAAAAAATCGATTTTTCAAAAATCAGTCGTGTTTGAGCGACTACAAAAAGTGCTGCGAGCCAAAATTTGAAAATCGAAAAACTTTCACGTCTGCATTTATATTTTTTCTTTCATTGTGCAAATTTTCAACTCGATCGCAATCGGCAGCTGGGACCCAGGTCCAAAAAAAGTAGTCGATTTCGCTACACAAAAATCTAAGGTTTGCCCACACGTTTCACTTTTTCAAAAATTAGACCTTCTCTAGGACTGCATATTTCCGTTGAAAAAGTTACCAAAAGCCATACTCAATTTTTTAAGAAATTAAATCAAAAATTTGACATTTTCGAAGATTTATCAGCTTTTTAGGTTTTTCCTTTTTGAGTTGCATTTTCACGGCTAAATTACTCAGCAAAGCTTCAACGTATTCTTATGTTTAGTACATCAATTTAAAGCTAAGAAACCGCACATTTGAGTGATATGAGTGATCATTTTATATCGAAACAAAAAATTTTGAGCTACGGTTACAATATTGTCAAAAAAATTCGAAAAAAATTTTTAATCACAATATGCACATCAAATGAAAGCCCTTTTCATTCTGAACAACTTTTCTTCAAGATATTATGATCAAAAATGCAGCTGAAAAAAATTAAACGCCAAAGTTGGTTTCCCTAAGCGCCACCTTAAGCAAAAAGTTCGCATCAGCAAGAAACAAAAAATTATAGCAATTTGATTTATTGGAAGTTACTCAGAGCGCCCCCTTAAGTAAAACACAGCTGCTAGTGTTTTTCAATCGTACAAAATCATTACATACGTGTAAATGCATTGGCTTGTAATGCGATTTCTGAAAAAATCTATTTTTCTTGCTCAAAAAGCTCAAAAATTTCAAAAAATTTTGTTGTTATATGGGCATCAAATTAAAGGAAATTCACTCCTAAACAACTTTTGTTCTTACGAGGCATGTTTATTTTTGCGCGTTTTTAAAATAATAGCCAAAACCCACATTTCAGGAGCGCCACCTTAAGGCTGGAATTCACAACCTAACACTAACACTAAAAAATCCCTTAAAAGCTAGTGAAACACTTAAATTTCAGCCTGAAACACTTAAAATGTTAGTGTTTCGAGGCCTATTTTAAGTGTTTCACTAACTTTTAAGGGGAAAGTTAGTGTTAGGTTGTGAATTCCAGCCTAAATGCTGCAGGGGGGTGAAGGAAAATAGTGGACCTAATTTTTTGAGTAGAGCACCTCGGGGCTCGGGCCTCGGGGGAAGCATTTTTGCTTCAAGAACCCCTATTTCATTTTTTGGATTATCTGAGATACGACCCCCCGAAATTTGAACCTTCACTGAGAGACGTTTTCGTAATTTTTTCAGAAACAAGTGTTTTTTTCGTCCTAAACGTGTTTAAATGGAGTCGGAATAATATTTACAATTTTTTAGGATCAATATAAAGGCACTATGACCCCGTTCCTTCCGAAAAATTGGCCAAATTCACCAGAATCGTCCAATTTTTTTTACCTAATTCAAACTTGGCCTCAATTTAGGCTTGGGCTTAGCTTAGGCTTAGGGCTTTAGCTTAGTATGGGCTTAGGCTCAGGCTTAGTAACCAAAAAATTGATATCAGGAAAAATCCTGCCTAGAGAAATCGCTTAGACTAGAGAAACCTGCCAGCTAAGCCAAGACACAGGAAAAAAAAGTACAAAAAGTTACAAAAAAAGTACAAAAAATTTTGTACTTTTTTGTACTTTTTTGGTACTTTTTTGGTACTTTGGCCTGGCAAGTTTCTACTTTTTTTGTATTTTTTTGTACTTTTTTTTGTACATTTTTTGTACCTTTTTTGTACTGTTTAGTGCAAGTTTGTACTTTTTTTGTACTTTTTTTGTACTTTCTATTCAAATGTTTTGTACTATTTTTGTACTTTTTTGTACTATTTTTTGTACTTTTTTGTACTTTTTTAAAAAACGTTCCCGGTTTTTAATGAAAATTTTTTTATCAAAACGGTACCAAACGATGTTTTAAAGAATAAAAAGACCACGACCAAAGACCAAGACCAGTGGAAATGTTAGTTTTTCATTAGCCATAAATGACCTTCACTAAATAAAATAAATAAGATGTTTATCGTCATGCGTGAGAACAACGCTGCAGTGAGTAAGTGGGATGTTGGATGACGCTTTCAGAAGGCGTGCTGACACCGCTACAGCTGGCTAGATTATAAATTATACACTACAAATTTAATAAAATTGAGGACTTTTACAGTTGTGACTTGAGTGTTAACGAAACTACCGATTCAACCGAAAAGCAAATATACTATGGAATCACAAATTGGTTCGCTTCAATGTTAGCTAAATAATAGATTTCTCTTCAAATAGTAATTATTAACATATCATTACATTACATTATGATGGCTTTACGTATGTTTTCATATAATTTGCACAGAATTTAATCGAAATATTGCCTGACTTATTATGAATTTCTTCGATTTTCTTAAACCGTGGCCTTAGCTTTAGTGAAATTTAAGCAGAACAGAGACTTGTTGGGCTGCAGGTTTGAAACTTCAAATGTGCCAAAATCACGGTTTGAGAAAATCTACTAAATTTGTAACGAGATAGACAATAAAATTATGTGCAAATCGTACGTAAAACCATGGTTTAAAACTACGTTAGTGAAACCCACCCTAGTCGTATGCCGAATTAGTATATATATTTTTCATTTCTTCCGGCATGGCTCCCACGTCATTCACGTAAACGCGACTTGTTTTGTATATAATAGTACAATATATATGAGACCAGGCGTTTGTTTTGCACATAGGGATGCCAATGGTCAAGGTTCGGCGGGGGGGGAAAAATTATTTTTGCCCATAAATCGCTTCCTACCCCATCTTTTAATAAAAATATAGAACCCCCATCGTCAGCCAAGCCCCCAATCTGATCTCTAGCCCCCAAAATAGCTGTCGCCCCTTTTAATAAAAATCTAGATTGAAATTATTGGTGTTAAAACCCTTAGGGGTGGAATAAGTCGGAAAAACGGCATTTTTTCGACTAATGATCCGGAGTCCCCCTATATCCCCCAAACCTAGGGGGGGGGGGTCAAAATTGAACGCTCTTTCGAATAGGCTAGGTTAGAAGTTTGTAGGATGTAAGCTCTAGCTGGAAATCAAACTTTGTCCAAAAATTAAACTTTACATGAAATTTTTTGCGCAAAATTGGATTTAGGCAGAAATTCTTTGTGAAATAAAAACCTGCTGCCATCACTAAAAGGGTAACCTTTAAGCTACTAAATGCTGAAAAAATTTTGTAAATTGGTTTAGGATTTGAAAAGTTACAAAACTTTTTCTGAAGCTACCCAGGCCAGGCTGATTCTAGCGTTACAGCACTAGTTGGGTTCAGTTCAAATTTCGGGCTACAGCTGCGAATTTTTTTTAAATATGGAGCAGATGGGGGTATTTTAGTGCAGCTAAGTTATTTTTTATGCTTATTAGCAGGTTTTTTCCTTAAAATTAGGCCTTAGGCTTAGGCTTAGCTCAGGCTTAGGCTTAGGCTTAGGCTTAGGCTTAGGCTGAGGCTTAGTGCTTAGGCTCAGGCTTAGTATTTGGGTTAGAAAAGGCTTAGTCTTAGTTGCTTGCATCAAATTAAAGGATATTTGATACTGTGGAATCATAAATAAAGCTACGCTTTTGAACCGAAATTGGCTGTCAGCGCCAGCGTGATGCTGAGCAGCAGTGACGTTTTGAATTCGTATTTTATTGTATTCTTCATTATTAAAAATTGCTCCTTTTAACTAAAAATGCTATTTTGTGTCGGAAAATGTAGTTAATTTATTGTCTATGCAAAAAGAAACAATAACAATTGATATGTGAGCTCAGTTTAACGATGCATAGTTCGCCTATTATATAAGTTTAAAAAATTAACATTTTTTGGTATAAATGAGCAGAATATTTTGGAAACAAAGCTGAATTAAATATATTATTATAAGTTACGTTATGATTATCAAACTTCGGACTGATATTGCGACTGTATCGGTGAAAATTTTCAAAAATTAGCCCCTGAAAGTCGAAAAATGATGATTTTCGACAAAATTTGAATTTTTTCGAAAAGCAGTAAATCTACGTTTTTTTGCTTGGAAAGTGCTAAAAATGAACTCAGCGCGTCCGAAAACCTATAAAAACGTGTTTTTACATTGAAAAAATATGCGTTTGAATTTTTCCCCCCCCGCCGAACCTGCACCGATGCCAATAGGCACTAATATATTTTTAATGACAATAACAGTTTTGAATCAGCTGTTTCTATAAATCTAGCTTGTCCCAAATGATACGTCTTAATAACGGGTAAAACATAAAACGTGAATCCGACAACGGTACATACTCGATCCCGCTTGTTATTATGTCTATACTTAATGAATGGATTGTTTGATTGAGCATGTCACACAATGTCAAATTCTGCTAAATGATTTCGTCATACGTATAGATCGCTGATTTCATAAAGTCTCAGGATTTTTCCACTCACTCACTCAATCTGCCAATGGCTCGTGAAGGCATGAGATTGAAGACAATTGTGTCCCATGCAAGTGCATTATATATATACTACTTGTGAACGTTATGAAACTGAAAACCCAAAAAGAATGAAATGGACATTGCATATGCCAAAATTTAACTATGACCCACCATCAGCAGAAACTTTACAATTTTACTATTGTTGTTGTTGTTATTGTTGTACTAATAGACACCTTTATTCGAGCGAAGTGTTTATATGCCCCACCAAGGAAATTTTGAGATAAAACAGAAAAAGTATCGATCTGGAGTCGTTTGCTCATCACAATTTTTCTACGTAAAATACTGTGACACACGAACTACACATATTAATAATCTGTATATAATTTCACATACATTTAGACAATTATATATTTAATATATGTTAGCAAATTCAGAGTAATTGTGCATCACACAAGTGCATATGAAAGTTATGAAACTAAAACCCCAAAGGAATCAAATGGACCTTGCATATGCCCAGGGTTGATATTTTTCCGGAAAAAAATGAAGGCCGGAAAATTTTTCATTTTTTTCCGGAAAATTTTCCATTTTTTTTTGAAAATCGGAAAAAAATGGAAAAAAATTCAGGATACCAAAATGTATGTATATAGTTGCATCTATAAATTAATGTTTACTAAAGGATACATCCTAGCTTTCTCCAAGTCAAACGGGTAATTGCGTTTTTTCATGTTTTCTAGGGCTATATAATGTTGTACAGTAAGTCGAGGACTCGAGGAAAACTTAGTTTGGAATCGGTCATATCGTACGTAACTTATATACAGAATTAGAAGTTTCCTTTTATTCTCACATTAGGCCTTAAAATAAGCGGTAAAATACATATAATTAAGTAGGCAAAAACTATCAAGCAGGGCGTCGCCACCAATTTCGGCGTCCGCGGTAAATGTTTACGTCAAATGATTCAGTTTACTGCAAAGAAAGAATACGTAGAGGGAAAAAATTTTGAAAAAAATCCAAAAAAAAGAGTGTAGTGTAAAAAGCAGTCGTGATGTTATTGGGGCTTCAATTTCAGTGGCCTTTTCTTTTATGTGCGAGTTTAATTAAAAAATTGAGTAAGTCTGAGTTGAGTTTAATAACTGTAGAAGCATTTTGGCCTGCGTTTCTTGGATGGGTCAGAATCGACCCGTATTTTGTTCCCGCGACCGTATTTTTTCCCCCAAAATGGGGGTAAAAATACGTTTATTTTTCGATTAATACAAAATTAGTATATAATGCAGAGAAAAAAGTTTAATATGTGGTTTTGTAGAGCAACTCCGCGAGGTATTGTTGGAAAAAAGTTTGCCCGAGAAACTTAATCCAGGAAAGCAAAAAACCTGGTACTCATATTTTGTATTTTTTTACCCCATCTGACTATACATGACGATTCGTCATTGACGAAATATGAAAATGCGGGTTTTTCCCCCGCCTGCTGTAACACCTGCTATAAAATGCGTTGCAAACGCAACATTACTAAACCATTTGCAGGGGTCTGGGCGCGGCAGCCCCCAGAAAAAAATTGTGAAAAATCACTGGGCAATTTTTTTTTGGGGGGGGGGGGGAATTCTCTCCCCCTGGGTACGCCCTTGCAACCAATAACCACATCAGAGAACCTACGTACACAATCGTATAGCACAGCAGTACAGCGCCAATACCGAAGAGTTGAAGTACCAACCCCGAGCCAGGACATGGGGCTCATACCCCACCTGTCCTAAGGAGTGAGGACCCATGCTTATTCTCTCCGTGCTGTCAGGGTCGCCAGAATGTTGAAACGAAGAGGGGACCCCAATTGAGAAAAAAAGAGAATTGGAAGCGCCGGTAATTGAACCCGCACCGCTCGTGTCGACAACAAGAATGCTAACCACTACAGTACAGTCCCCTTTTTTCGTAGGCCCTATTTACGTATCATTTACAACACATTTCCATGCTTCAAGCATTTGAGTCTGGGAGTGGGAGCTGTCAGTACAGTCAGATGAATTCGCATGCATGCAAGTGTGAAATCCTTGGGCTAAAATGTCATCTATTATTGCTACACACTGCGTACATCTAACTTTCACTGAATAATGCTTAAAAAGTGTCAATTAGCGTTATTTATGACACTTTTGAGATTTATAGTCAGACTGGAATTTTTTTCCATTTTTTTCTTTTTTTTCCGGACCCCCGGAGAATTTTTCATTTTTTTCCGGAAAAAACATTTTTTTCCGCGGAAAATTTTCCGGTGCACAACCCTGGATATGCCAAAATTTAACTATGACCCTCCGCCGGCAGAAAGTTTTCAATTTTAGTATTTGTTGTACTAATAGACACCTTTATTTGAGCAAAGTGATTATATGCCCCACCCGGGAAATTTTGAGATACAACAGAAAAAGTACCGATCTGCAGTCGTTTGCTCATCACAATGTTTTTACGTAAAATATAACACACGAACTACGCATATTAATAATCTGTAATTTCACATACAATTAGACAATTATATATATATATAGTAAATATATGTTAGTAAATTCAGAGTAATTGTGCATCACACAATTGCATCATTACTTATGAAAGTTATGAAACTAAAACCCCAAAGGAATCAAATGGACCTTGCATATGCCCAGGGTTGATATTTTTCCGGAAAAAAATGAAGGCCGGAAAATTTTTCATTTTTTCCGGAAAATTTTCCATTTTTTTTTGAAAATCGGAAAAAAATGGAAAAAAATTCAGGATACCAAAATGTATGTATATAGTTGCATCTATAAATTAATGTTTACTAAAGGATACATCCTAGCTTTCTCCAAGTCAAACGGGTAATTGCGTTTTTTCATGTTTTCTAGGGCTATATAATGTTGTACAGTAAGTCGAGGACTCGAGGAAAACTTAGTTTGGAATCGGTCATATCGTACGTAACTTATATACAGAATTAGAAGTTTCCTTTTATTCTCACATTAGGCCTTAAAATAAGCGGTAAAATACATATAATTAAGTAGGCAAAAACTATCAAGCAGGGCGTCGCCACCAATTTCGGCGTCCGCGGTAAATGTTTACGTCAAATGATTCAGTTTACTGCAAAGAAAGAATACGTAGAGGGAAAAAATTTTGAAAAAAATCCAAAAAAAGAGTGTAGTGTAAAAAGCAGTCGTGATGTTATTGGGGCTTCAATTTCAGTGGCCTTTTCTTTTATGTGCGAGTTTAATTAAAAAATTGAGTAAGTCTGAGTTGAGTTTAATAACTGTAGAAGCATTTTGGCCTGCGTTTCTTGGATGGGTCAGAATCGACCCGTATTTTGTTCCCGCGACCGTATTTTTTCCCCCAAAATGGGGGTAAAAATACGTTTATTTTTCGATTAATACAAAATTAGTATATAATGCAGAGAAAAAAGTTTAATATGTGGTTTTGTAGAGCAACTCCGCGAGGTATTGTTGGAAAAAAGTTTGCCCGAGAAACTTAATCCAGGAAAGCAAAAAACCTGGTACTCATATTTTGTATTTTTTTACCCCATCTGACTATACATGACGATTCGTCATTGACGAAATATGAAAATGCGGGTTTTTCCCCCGCCTGCTGTAACACCTGCTATAAAATGCGTTGCAAACGCAACATTACTAAACCATTTGCAGGGGTCTGGGCGCGGCAGCCCCCAGAAAAAAATTGTGAAAAATCACTGGGCAATTTTTTTTTGGGGGGGGGGGGAATTCTCTCCCCCTGGGTACGCCCTTGCAACCAATAACCACATCAGAGAACCTACGTACACAATCGTATAGCACAGCAGTACAGCGCCAATACCGAAGAGTTGAAGTACCAACCCCGAGCCAGGACATGGGGCTCATACCCCACCTGTCCTAAGGAGTGAGGACCCATGCTTATTCTCTCCGTGCTGTCAGGGTCGCCAGAATGTTGAAACGAAGAGGGGACCCCAATTGAGAAAAAAAGAGAATTGGAAGCGCCGGTAATTGAACCCGCACCGCTCGTGTCGACAACAAGAATGCTAACCACTACAGTACAGTCCCCTTTTTTCGTAGGCCCTATTTACGTATCATTTACAACACATTTCCATGCTTCAAGCATTTGAGTCTGGGAGTGGGAGCTGTCAGTACAGTCAGATGAATTCGCATGCATGCAAGTGTGAAATCCTTGGGCTAAAATGTCATCTATTATTGCTACACACTGCGTACATCTAACTTTCACTGAATAATGCTTAAAAAGTGTCAATTAGCGTTATTTATGACACTTTTGAGATTTATAGTCAGACTGGAATTTTTTTCCATTTTTTTCTTTTTTTTCCGGACCCCCGGAGAATTTTTCATTTTTTTCCGGAAAAAACATTTTTTTCCGCGGAAAATTTTCCGGTGCACAACCCTGGATATGCCAAAATTTAACTATGACCCTCCGCCGGCAGAAAGTTTTCAATTTTAGTATTTGTAGTACTAATAGACACCTTTATTTGAGCAAAGTGATTATATGCCCCACCCGGGAAATTTTGAGATACAACAGAAAAAGTACCGATCTGCAGTCGTTTGCTCATCACAATGTTTTTACGTAAAATATAACACACGAACTACGCATATTAATAATCTGTAATTTCACATACAATTAGACAATTATATATATATATATAGTAAATATATGTTAGTAAATTCAGAGTAATTGTGCATCACACAATTGCATCATTACTTATGAAAGTTATGAAATTAAAACCCCAAAGGAATCAAATGGACCTTGCATATGCCAACTTTAAAAATAACCAATAGTACAGAAACTTTATAATTTTACTATTTTGCACTAATAGACCTTTATTTGGCAGTGATGTATGCCCCTGGGATTTTGAGATATGAGTGTCGGCGTCGTTTGCTCTCCGTTTTTTGTTTGGGTGCGGTGTGCTTTTGTGTTTTTGGTGTTTTTTTTTGTTTTGGGGGGGGCATAGTGGCATATGCCAGGGTTGTGCACCTGAGAATTTTCCGCGGAAAAAAATGTTTTTTGTGGAAAAATGAAAAAGAAATTCTCCGGGGGTCCGGAAAAAAAAGAAAAAAATGGAAAAAAAATCAGTCTGACTATAAATCTCAAAAGTGTCATAAATAACGCTAATTGACACTTTTTAAGCATTATTCTCCTAGTGAAAGTTAGATGTACGCAGTGTGTAGCAATAATAGATGACATTTTAGCCCCAAGGATTTCACACTTGCATGCATGCGAATTCATCTGACTGTACTGACACCTCCCACTCCCAGACTCAAATGCTTGAAGCATGGAAATGTGTTGTAAATGATACGTAAATAGGGCCTACGAAAAAAGGGGACTGTACTGTAGTGGTTAGCATTCTTGTTGTCGACACGAGCGGTGCGGGTTCAATTACCGGCGCTTCCAATTCTCTTTTTTTTTCTAATTGGGGTCCCCTCTTTGTTTTAACATTCCTGGCGACCCTGACAGCACGGAGAGAATAAGCATGGGTCCTCACTCCTTAGGACAGGTGGGGTATGAGCCCCATGTCCTGGCTCGGGGTTGGTACTTCAACTCTTCGGTATTGGCGCTGTACTGCTGTGCTATACGATTGTGTACGTAGGTTCTCTGATGTGGTTATTGGTTGCAAGGGCGTAAGCAGGGGGAGAGAGTTCCCCCCCCACCCCCAAAAAAAATTGCCCAGTGATTTTCTTTTTCTCCACATTTTTTTCTGGGGGGGCTGCCGCGCCCAGCCAACCCCTGCAAATGGTTTAGTAATGTTGCGTTTGCAACGCATTTTATAGCAGGTGTTACAGCAGGCGGGGGAAAACCCGCATTTTCATATTTCGTCAATGACGAATCGTCATGTATAGTCAGATGGGGTAAAAAAATACAAAATATGAGTACCAGGTTTTTTGCTTTCCTGGATTAAGTTTCTCGGGCAAACTTTTTTCCAACAATACCTCGCGGAGTTGCTCTACAAAACCACATATTAAACTTTTTTCTCTGCATTATCTACTAATTTTGTATTAATCCAAAAATAAACGTATTTTTACCCCCATTTTGGGGGAAAAAAATACGGTCGCGGGGAACAAAATACTGGTCGATTCTGACCCATCCAAGAAACGCAGGCCAAAATGCTTCTACAGTTATTAAACTCAACTCAGATACTTACTCAATTTTTTAATTAAACTCGCACATAAAAGAAAAGGCCACTGAAATTGAAGCCCCAATAACATCACGACTGCTTTTTACACTACACTCTTTTTTTGATTTTTTTCAAAATTTTTTCCCTCTACGTATTCTTTTTTGCAGTAAACTAATCATTTGACGTAAAGATTTACCCGCGGACGCCGAAATTGGTGGCGACGCCCTGCTTGATAGTTTTTGCCTACTTAATTATATGTATTTTACCGCTTATTTTAAGGCCTAATGTGAGAATAAAGGAAACTTCTAATTCTGTATATAAGTTACGTACGATATGACCGATTCCAAAGGAATGCAAACTAAGTTTTCCTCAGTCCTCGACTTACTGTACAACATTATATAGCCCTAGAAAACATGAAAAAACGCAATTACCCGTTTGACTTGGAGAAAAGCTAGGATGTATCCTTTAGTAAACATTAATTTATAGATGCAACCATATAATACATTTTGGTATCCTGAATTTTTTTCCATTTTTTTCCGATTTTCAAAAAAATGGAAAATTTTCCGGAAAAAAATGAAAAATTTTTCGGCCTTCATTTTTTTCCGGAAAAATATCAACCCTGGGCATATGCAAGGTCCATTTGATTCCTTTGGGGTTTTAGTTTCATAACTTTCATAAGTAATGATGCAATTGTGTGATGCACAATTACTCTGAATTTACTAACATATATTTACTTATATATATATATATATTAATTGTCTAAATGTATGTGAAATTACAGATTATTCATATGTGTAGTTCGTGTGTTATAATATTTCACGTAAAAATATTGTGATGAGCAAGTGACCGCAGATCGGTACTTTTTCTGTTGTATCTCAAAATTTCCGAGGTGGGGCATATAGTCACTTTGCTCAAATCAAGGCGTCTAATAGTACAACAAATAGTAAAATTGGAAAGTTTCTGCCGGCGGGGGGTCATAATTAAATGTTGGCATATCCAGGGTTGTCCACCGGAAAATTTTCCGCGGAAAAAAATGTTTTTTCCGGAAAAAAATGAAAAATTTTCCGGGGGTCCGGAAAAAAGAAAAACTAGAAAAAAATTCCAGTCCTGACGATAAGTCTCTCAAAAAGTGCTCATAAATAACGCTAATTGACACTTTTTAAGCATTATTCAGTTAAAGTTAGACGTACGCAGTGTGTATCAATAATAGTATGCATTTTTAGCTCGAAGGATTTCACACTTGCATGCATATCTTCATCTGACTGTACTTACAGCTCCCACTTCTAGACTCAAATGCTCTAAAGCATGGAAATGTGTTGTAAATGATACGTAACAGAGGGCTATGAAAAAAGGGTACTGTACTGTAGTGGTTAGCATTCTTGTTGTCGATACGAGCGGTGCGGATTCAATTACCGGCGCTTCCAATTCTCTTTTTCTCAATTGGGGTCCCCTCTTCAGTTTCAACATTCTGGCGACCCTTGACAGCACGGAGATAATAATCATGGGTCACTCACCTCAGGACAGGTGGGGTATGAGTCTATGTCCCGCTCCGGGGTAGTGGTCTTCCAACTCTTCTCGGTATTGTGCTGTACCGCCGGGCGCCATACGATTGTGTACGTAGGTTCTCTGATGTGGTTATTGGTTGCAGGGAGGACCCAGGGGGAGAGAATTCCCCCCCCCCCCAAAAAGAAATTGGTCAGTGATTTTTCACAATTTTTTTCTGGGGGCTGCCTCGCCCAGAATCCTGCAAATGGTTTAATGTATGCGAAATCATTTGCAACGCATTTGATAGCAGTGTGTTACAGCTGGCGGGGAAAAACCCGCATTTTCATATTTCGCCAATGACCATTCGTATTATGTATAGTCAGATGGGTAAAAAGGGATGAGTATGATACCATGTTTTTTGCTTTCCTGGTATTAAGTTTCTCGGCAAACTTTTTTCCAACAATACCTCGCGGAGTTGCTCTACAAAACCACATATTAAACTTTTCTTTGCACATATAGCCAACTTTTGCATCTAATCGAATAAATGAATTTTACTCAATTCGGCGAAAGATATACGGTCGCGGGAACAAAACGGGTCGACTCGGACCCATCCCAAGAAACGCAGGCCAAAATGCTTCTACAGTTATTAAACTTAAATTAGACGTACTCAATTTTTTAATTAAACTCGCATATAAAAGAAAAGGCCACTGAAATTGTCAAGCCCCAAATAACATCACGACTGCTTTTTACACTACACTCTTTTTTTGGATTTTTTTCAAAATTTTTTCCCTCTACGTATTCTTTCTTTTTCTGCAGTAAACTGAATCATTTTACGTAAACATCTATCGCGCATGCCTGAAGGTGCAGGTTCGGCGGGGGGGGGGAAATTCAAACGCATATTTTTTCAATGTAAAAACACGTTTTTATAGGTTTTCGGACGCGCTGAGTTCATTTTTAGCACTTTCCAAGCAAAAAAACGTAGATTTACTGCTTTTCGAAAAAATTCAAATTTTGTCGAAAATCATCATTTTTCGACATTCAGGGGCTAATTTTTGAAAATTTTCACCGATACAGTCGTAATATCAGTCCGAAGTTTGATAATCATAACGTAACTTATAATAATATATTTAATTCAGCTTTTTTTTGAAAATATTCTGCTCATTTATACCAAAAAATGTTAATTTTTTAAACTTATGTATATAATAGGCGAACTATGCATCGTTAAACTGAGCTCACATATCAATTGTTATTGTTTCTTTTTGCATAGACAATAAATTAACTACATTTTCCGACACAAAATAGCATTTTTAGTTAAAAGGAGCAATTTTTAATAATGAAGAATACAATAAAATACGAATTCAAAACGTCACTGCTGCTCAGCATCACGCTGGCGCTGACAGCCAATTTCGGTTCAAAAGCGCAGCTTTATTTATGATTCCACAGTAGCAAATATCCTTTCATTTGATGCAAGCAACTAAGACTAAGCCTTTTCTAACCCAAATACTAAGCCTGAGCCTAAGCACTAAGCCTCAGCCTAAGCCTAAGCCTGAGCTAAGCCTAAGCCTGAGCTAAGCCTAAGCCTAAGGCCTAATTTTAAGGGAAAAACCTGCTAATAAGCATAAAAAATAACTTAGCTGCACTAAAATACCCCCATCTGCTCCATATTTAAAAAAAAATCGCAGCTGTAGCCCGAAATTTGAACTGAACCCAACTAGTGCTGTAACGCTAGAATCAGCCTGGCCTGGGTAGCTTCAGAAAAAGTTTTGTAACTTTTCAAATCCTAAACCGATTTACAAAATTTTTTCAGCATTTAGTAGCTTAAAGGTTACCCTTTCAGTGATGGCAGCAGGTTTTTATTTCACAAAGAATTTCTGCCTAAATCCAATTTTGCGCAAAAAATTTCATGTAAAGTTTAATTTTTGGACAAAGTTTGATTTCCAGCTAGAGCTTACATCCTACAAACTTCTAACCTAGCCTATTCGAAAGAGCGTTCAATTTTGACCCCCCCTAGGTTTGGGGGATATAGGGGGACTCCGGATCATTAGTCGAAAAAATGCCGTTTTTTTGACTTATTCCACCCCTAAGGGTTTTAACACCAATAATTTCAATCTAGATTTTTATTAAAAGGGGCGACAGCTATTTTGGGGGCTAGAGATCAGATTGGGGGCTTGGCTGACGATGGGGGTTCTATATTTTTATTAAAAGATGGGGTAGGAAGCGATTTATGGGCAAAAATAATTTCCCCCCCCCCGCCGAACCTTGACCGGCCCTAAGAGCCTGTGTAGCCGTTTTTATTGGTGCTGAAGCCGTGAGTATCTTGTACTGAGGAGACGAACCAACCACAGTTTATTGTTACACAGGTCCAATATGTCAGTACAAGCTACAAAGTCCGTCAAAAATTCCTGTTTTTTCTTATTTTTTGCACAAAAATTCCAATCTTTTTAATATTTTTCTCTGGAAAATTCCTATTTTATTTCCTATTTTTTTGTAAAAGGGCCGCAACATCCCTGGTATGCGCATTTGTGTTATAAACGTGTGTTCGCACTGCCATGAGTCTTTTGTGGTAGCTACTAGGTTTTTCGACATCACCAGACCATTTTCAAAAAGTGGGTCTTTCCCCCACATGGGTTTTTTTTACCCCGTCTAATTTCGGTCATTCCCTCCCTCGTACAAAAGAAGGAGGGAGCTGCCACTGCGGCCATGAATAGAGGAAGCTGTAGGGCAGATTTTATACCCGGATGTAAAAAAGTGTAGGATCTGGCTGACAAAAAAGGTCTGTGTAAACCTATATAAAAACAAAACCGCACGGATTAGAAAAGGGGCATATGGAGAGTGGAGACCACTCGTCTGGTCATTTAGCACCTATGCCCATGGATATGATATGGCTATGCAAAGACTTTTTAGATCAAATCATTTGAATATTATTTATTTTGAATGTTATTTGAATATAGGTAATGCGTATAATATTCTAAGTTGTTTTTCGGGTGCAGTCGGCGCTAAGATGCACAGTATATATATATACACTCTATTCTCATTCCTCATAATTTTTACTTTCGTAGTTCGAGTCGTCAAGTCAACATGCGGTTTTTTAGTGCAAAACAATGATTTTTTTACCTAAAAAATGCCAAAATACACACTTTCAAAAATTTACACAACACACCCTTAATTTACAAAGCAAATTCTTAATTTACACGTACAACATGTACACAGTGCCGATTTTGAAAAAAGACCTTGTGCATGACTACACCGCATACATGTAGTTGGGGGAAGACCCCCCCAAATTCGGTCGCAAGGGAGGGAGGGTGGGTCCCGCCAGGTTAAAAAGAGGGGGAGGGTCCCGGCAGAGTAAAATTAGCCTAACTTTACCTGCAGGTAATTTTGAGAATACGGCCATACATGGGCGTGGGGGGAGTTTGGGGGGGTTTTCACCCCCCCCCCTCCAGACAGGCACTTCACCCCCCCCCCAGATTGTTCGAAAGATGCTCACGCAGCCAAAATCAGTGGCGAAAAAGTTACTCCTCACCCCCCCCCCCCCGTGGCTCACCCCCCACGTCGTCAGGTTTCTACTGTTTCTACGGTATTGAGTATATAATCAGCTTTAAGACATATATGAGGCTGTTACACGTGAGACGTGACTTACATGTCATGTCATTACATGTATATACATATGTCTTATGTGTCTCTCGAGTTGTATATAACCGTGTGTGTTCGAAAATATATATACTACATGTGTAGTTCTTGTATGTAAAGGCGTCTTTAGCGGGAATGATGGACTGATCCTGATAGAAGTCATGTTACATGTATAGTGGTGCGGGAAAAAACCCTATTTTCAACTTTTCGGGTCGTCCTGTGCTCCACATAAACGGAATCCATTAATGCTCGCGGCTGTTATAACGGCCATCTTTCGCCTAACTGTTGCACTAATAAAATGGATTGTAACTACTCACGTTTCTGAGCAATGAGTCTCGAAACCTCCGCGAAAAAAAACCCTATGCGGGAAAAAAACCCTAATGCGGGGGAAAAAACCCTATCACTTTTTCTGGCTGTTCTATTAGCAGTGAGTATAAACACAATTTCATCGTGTTCTACAACTCTTAGGCTGCAGTATGGACTAAAAAACCGTTTTTCCGACCCCCATGTGACTCACAATGATTCTTCAAAAATCGACCCTTTTTGGCAGAAATGACTTCTGCCCAAATATGCATTTTTTTCCGTATTTAAAAGCATTAAAAACAGATTTTTGCGCTTATTACGTTAGAAACAGTGGACAAACACCGCCCGCGTCTATCATTCTTGGATTTAAGTGGTTCGCAGCAGCTAACACCTAACTATTGCAAAAAATGCCACATTTTGGTGAAACATCACCAAAACAGGTTTCGTAAGGGGTGCCGGGGCCCAAAATGACAAAAAACGACATTTTGCGGCCGAATAAACGGTTTTAATGAACTCTACGCATGTTGTTAGCCTAGATGAACCAACTTTAGTAGCAACAATGGGTGAGTTTAGCAAAAAAGTGTCGCCAAACAAAATAGGGTTTTTTTCCCCGCAATAGGGTTTTTTCCCGCACTAACTTTGAACAGTCACAGGTCAACCACAACGTTTTTCACTGTTTTTGCGCTTTAGAAGTATAGAGGAAAGGTAACTCTCTTGAAAAATGCAAACAACGTTGGCCAACAGTGTTTTTGTGAAAAATTATGACAAGTCAAAAATTCGGAAAATTTTGTCACTTTGAAATTTTTCAACATGCAAAATTTTGATATTTCATAAAAATGCTACAGGCCTCAGAACTGCACAAAAATTGGTGTGGTAAGTCAGTTTGGGATACGCTTTCCACCTACATACTCAAAATGGGCCTATGTCTAAAGGTTCGGCCAGGAAGCACTAGGGTTTTTTTCCCCGCAAAACGCGTAGGGTTTTTTTCTCCCACACCACTATAACACCACAAAAAATACCTAAATTAAAAATATTGAAAACGGTAGAAACTAGAAAACGATTGAACTATTTACGGTAGAACCGAGGGAGGTCCCAGGGTGCATCAGTATATAAACGCTACGAAAACGTTCAAAATTAGTTTAAAACGCGTTCAAAACGAGTTCAAAATTCCTGCGTGCAGGCTAGCGCTGAGAAACAAAACGTCCAAAACTAGTTTGAAAAACATTCAAAACCAGTTCAAAACTAGTCCAAAACGAGTTCAAAATTAGTCAGCGTATGTCTAAAACGCGTCCAAAACTAGTTTAAAACTAGTTCAAATTTCGTTCAAAAGGAGTTCAAATTACATTCAAACTTGCGCTGGAAATGTTTTGGACTCGTTTTAGACTCGTTTTGAACGAGTCCAAAACTAGTTTAAAAACGTTCAAAACCAGTCCAAAAATATTTAAAAAACGTCTAAATAACATTCAAAACTAGTCTAAAGTTGCTTGTTCAAATCCAGTTCAAAATTTTTTGAACTGGTTTTGAACAGTTTTTGAACCTGTTTTGAACGCAAAATCCGTCCTGTGTTCAGTCTGACCCCCTCAGATAATAAATAAAAAATTTGAGCCGCGACTTCCCTCCCACAGGAAAATTTTTTTCGAATGATGACTAAAAACAAAAATTGAAGGAAATTTCAAAAAACCATTTCCTTCTTCTTCTTCATTTCCTCTTCATTTCTTCTTTATTAGCTTTCAATTCTCACTTTCTGCAACATTTTGGTCACATTTCTGCAACTTTTCTGTCACATTTCTGATTTCTGCAACATTTCCCCCAGTTAGTCAAACTTTCCGCCATTTTTCTACAGTTAATTTTTCTGTCATTTTCTTCACTTTTCGATTCAATTTCTAACATGCTTCGGTCATATTTCTTTCATTTTTCGAATAAATTTCTGCTTAATATTTGATTATTTTCGGCTGATTTTAAAAAATTTTGAATATTGGTGAAATAAATAATATTAAGACAAGAGCTATGCCCAGGGGCCGTATTATCAAAATTACCTGCAGGAAGTTAGGCTAACTTTACCCACAGGTAAGGTGAAGGTAAAGTTGGATCAAGTGCAGTTGGCGGGGGGGGGAATAGTGGACCTATTTTCTCAAGTGTTTTTGAAAGTGAGCATAGGCAAAATTTTGAAGCCAAAAATGTCCATAATCTTCGTTTTTGGATTTTTTTGAGTGCGTTATGATGTTTTAAGGCATCGTCTAGGCTTAGCTGGCAAGATTCTCTAGGCTAAGGGGTGTTGTCAAAACTAGGGGTCCTAAGCTGGCAGAATTTTTCCTGAAAATTTCGATTTTTTAGAACCTAAGCTTGAGCCTAAGCCTACGCCTGAACCTAAGTCTAAGCCTGATACTAAGCCTAAACCTAAGCCTAAATTAAAGCCAAGTTTAGATTTGGGCAAAAATTGGTCGAATTCTGGTGAATTTTTCTAATGAAACGGGGTCAGGGTGCCCTTGTTTTGATTTCGAAAAATCATAAACACTATTAACATTATTTCTCATTTAAGGTGGTAGTGTCGCCAAAGCAGTTTTGCTCATAGGTTGCAAAAAAAGACCTTTTTGCTTTGAAATTGTACGTTCATTGAGAAACTAGTGAAATGCCATATGGTGTCAAATAAATACTGCCATACACTAGACTACCAATATCTACCAATATCTTGAACCAGTCACCGATTGTAAGCCAGACATTACACAATAAGGACATGATAATTCAACTAATTCAGCCAGATATCAGATTGGCCAGCTTGTGAAGCACACATAACGTGTCGACGCACGGGTTTTGCCGCAAATAAGAAAAATGAAAAATGAAGGTTCGTTTTTCTTTTGATTTTAAATTAAGCGTCTAAATTTTTCACAATTTATCATTATTGCTGTGAGTACTTCACTGTTTACGCACAGTTTCACAGTTCAAACAGGTATTACTCCGCAACCACTCAAGCAATTTGCACTAAATTTTGTGTGCATAAACTACAACATATGTCTTTTTAGTCTATGTAAACAAACTAAACAAATAAGTTGATAATTGTGATGAAAAAATCGAATGTGAATAGGTTTTTAAAACGTCATTTTTTCCGAATTTGCGACCTCACTGCAAACAGTATACTGCATCAATTTTGATGAAACTTGGCGAAAATACTTGCCTCGACATATATTTTCAAAATATATAAAGAACAATGTTTTATCTTTTTCTAAAAATGTTTTACAGTTACACAAAATCGACTGCTTTCGCGACACTACCCCCTTAAGGTGGTAGTGTCGCCAAAGCAGTTTTGCTCATCGGTTGCAAAAAAAGAGCTTTTTGCTTTGAAATTGTACGTTCACTGAGATACTATATAGTAAAATGTTATATGGTGTCAAATGAATACTGCCAGAGCCAGACACTAGACTACCAATATCAAACGAGCGTTTATATACAGCACTTGCCTCGAGCTCTGAGCCAATCAGATTAGAGTATCGACAGACGTGCACGTGACCAGAGCAGTGGCGTATTTAGGGGGGGCTGGGTGGGCTGCAGCCCCCCCCTTAGCGGTTTGAGCCCCCCCCTTAGAGGGTCGCAACTCGCAGCCCCCCCCCTTTCCGAAAATTCAAAAGCTGACAAAAGTGTTTCTGATAACCTCCACAAATGACAAATTCTACCTTCAAAATTTAAAAAATATCCCACAAATGACAAATTCTACCTTAAAAATTTAAAAAATATCTATTCTGTTGATGTTTTTTCGGCTTAGATACCTTTTTTTTGTGCATGCCTATATATATGCCAGGTCTATTATCTATTCTGTGTTAATTGATTGATGTCTCACATGTTTGTATAGTCAGATAGGATAAAAAATACAAAATTAAATACAAAGTACAATATTTTTTGCATTGCTGCATACATGTTTATATTTCTTTGCATACATCATATTTTTTTGCGATTTTTTCACTTTTTCTTAATTTTAATTTTTGAAGCATATTACACCAATCTGCAGTGGCGTACATAGCGTCAATCATGATTTTTAGCTTCAGGGCACTCTAATAGACTTCCGCATGCAATAAACACAAAAATTTTGCTTCGTCACTTTCCGGCCAACGTTCGTCACTTTTCGCGAACGACGAAGCTCGTCGTACGCCGACGAAGAGGGAACTTTTTTTTGCTCAGTACTGTAGCTACAAAAAATTTCGGAGGGAATGACTTTTTTTAAAAGCGTGTTAAAAATGCATTTAATTGCTATTTTAACACTAAAAACGACTCATATTAGTAATTTTCGGCCAATTTATAGTTTCTGTATAATAAAATTCGCCATAGTCGACCATTTGGAACTTTGAGTGGTGATCTGCTAACGGCAAGTGTATCCGCGTCTCGTGTGTCATTTTGCAGCCCTAAAATTGCAACACAGATCAGGAACGGTCGTTTTTGACGACGGATCAGAACAAGCCACCTGGCAAAACCATATTGCAACGATAGATAGTGTAAATCATCGCAAAACCCCAATTTTTGAACGCAGCCATAAAATAGCCTACGCTGGCCCATAGCACAAAAATATTCACTCTAACTCTTACAACTACACTAACTCACTACAACTCACACTAACTCTCTGTACGCAGCTATACACAAAGGGCTTTTCTTCCCGCCAAATGGACCTGACTTTTATTCCCCGCTCGACTATAACGTTTATATACGAGGTCATAGGCCCTTGGCCCTTGGGCCTATTTTTTTGATCCATGGGCTTGTTAATATTTTTTAAATGTTTTTGTGTATTTCATGTCAGAAGTGCAGTTGTCAATGAAATGTCGACGGTTAAAAACTCGAAAAGCTCTAACTTCTGGGGGCTCCCGCCCCCAGACCCCCGCATTGTTAAATGCTTACTGTAGATCCACTAAATATTTTTATTTCATGTCAAAAGTACAGTTTTCAATGCAATTTCGATGGTTAAAACCTCAAACAAGCTCAAACTTCTGGGGGCTGCCGCCCCCAGACCCCCGCAATGTTAAGTGCTGGATGCAGATCCACTATTGTAGTTTATCGATTACAAACTCAAACAAGGTCCGAGGTCCGAGGATTGCCGCCACCGCCATACCCCCTTTGGTCGGCGGTGGCTCACTGTTGCTCCGCAGCCCCCCCCCCCTTTGCGAAATCCTGGATACGCCACTGGACCAGAGGGCTTAAATTTTTGAAGAATTTTTGTACTATAGTGTGACCAAGAAATGTACAAATATCGAATTGTATGTATCGAACTTCATTGCATCATAGCAGCTCAGTCGTTTGAGGTAACCCCACAATGTATGTATATATCATTCGAAAGCATTTTTAATGGAAATTTTTATAAAATTAAAATATTTCAAAAAATTTAAGTAAAATTTTTAATTCAAATAAAATCGATTTTTTTCGCCTAATTAAAAGAAACCTAATGTATTATATATCATTCAATAGTCCACTCCATTCTGCGTCTAACGATATACAACATGACTATAGCATGCACCTGTCAAAAATTATCGATTTTTTTATTTTTGATTTTTCCATTGAAAAACGTCCTTTTGGTTCGCTTTATTCGCTGCAACTCAGCAAATACTCCACCGAATCTGACAAATTTTGCATCAATAGACGAGTTGTGACCCCGCGCAGTTTGTCAAAATAATAAAGTTTCAAAACTTGATACTAAATTTTTCAATATTTGTCAGGTTTACAGACATTTTTCAGCATTTTTTGTTCAAGATTAGTTAAAATAATTATTACCACATTAAAGTTCATTTCTTTAGCTTTAGAATTCATTTGATACCAAAAACATGTGTTTTTGATTTAATAGAACAAAGTTATGCAAAAAACTAAATCATAATTCACAGTATATTTGTTCGCCCACAAAAATTTATACACGCATATCAGCGTGTAGAATGTTTGCTCGCATGCACATGACATGCTCATCAAGCACTAATTCTTGACACGTAATGAAAACGGCTATATCTTTTTGCTGCATAACTTTGTCCAATCCAATCAAAAGCACATGTTTTTGGTATCAAATGAAAGCTAAAGACAAGACAAGACAAGACAAGACCTCAGCGCCTGCCCCCATTCCGCACTTTCTCCTCATTATGCCGATTCCCCCTGAATACCCCAACACTCGTTTTCGTTCATGAATCCCGCTGTATCTGTCGATGGTGCTATTTCCATAATTTTTCCATAATAAATTCCATAATTTCCAAAGAACAACGCCTCCCTAACAGTATTTTTTAATAACTAACTGTTTTTTGCGACCCAAACGACCAGTATATTCGATCTATACTGTATTGTTTTATTCAACTGTTTATATCTTTTACTGTTTATATACTGTGAATGCTTTTTTTTGTTATGTAAAATTACGAAATAACGGAAACAGAAGTTTCCACTTCAACGCTTTTTTCTTTTTCAAGTCAACAAAATACTGACAGACTGGTAATCAAATTTATTATTGAATAATCATTAATAGAACACGCGCAATCATTCATTTAAATTCAAAACAATAACGAAAAATTAAAGTATTCAGGCTGGAAAAAATTCACGCAAGACAATGACTATCTGCGACTCCTTTTGCAGCGTCGACAGCATTCATGGCACAGCGTCATTGACATTATGCACGAGAAACAAGCCTGAACAATATAAAAGAATTATAGGAAAGCCAGTTTTAGGGCCTATTCCTTTACCGGATTAAAGGGTTAATTGTAATCGGACTAAACGGTTTACAAATTATGCTGAAAAATGCCATTCCAAAACCTCCGGATTAAAAGGACTTAACTTTTAGCACGCTGCTTTTTAATCGGACTAAACGGACTTCACTATGCATGCTAATGTTAAGCGTGCATGTCAAATCCGTTTAGTCCAGTCTCCAGTGGTAGTTTTGCAATGGGGTCAGACTCAAATTAAGCCGTTGACTTATATTAACTCGTTTAGTCCGTTTAACCCGGTTTGCCATTCCGAAAATTCGGACTAAAGTAAGTCCAGTCTGTTTAATCCGGTACAGGAATTGACCCTTAGAGAATTCCACCTAGTATCCAGCAGCTGCT
>JASANF010010183.1:0-59236 GCA_030248245.1 Trissonchulus sp. WLG1_4 | reverse complement strand
AGATCTAGGACCACCCAAAGCCGGGCAGTGAAGGATGAGGTGTTCAAGGTCATCGTCGGCAGATTGACAATCAAGACAGATGGGAGAGTCTGCCTGGCCAACCCTATACTGATAGCTGCGGAGAATCTGTGAGTGACCCTTGCAACGCAATTGTGAGAGTATCGATCGCTCTCTCCGATTCAGGGAGGTTTCCAGGTGAGATTTGACCGGTTGGCTTCCTTCGTAGACTCGCTGCACATCGACGCTTTTGCAGATTTCACTGAATTTCGCTTTAATGTGTCGTTTGACGGCTGCTCTAGCAGTTGTGAGATCAATTGCACAGTCGTCTTGTCGGGCTTCGCAAGCCCGGTTAGCGGCAACATCAGCAAGCTCATTTCCTCGGATCCCAACATGGCTCCCAACAGGGTTCCATTTGATTCCCATCCGCAGAGCTTGCATTTCTGCTCTGAAGCTTGAGCAGATTAGGCCAGCAGGTGATCGTAGCTCTGTGATCAACTGCCATCACCGTCGCAGATGACAGCAGCACTCCCACCATTTCTATACGAGTCCCTCACGGACTCATCGGTCCAGATGGTAAGATTTGAAGGTGGTTTTTTGGAGAGTTTCCAGCGTGGTGGCCCGTAGATCTTCTGGTAGGCAATCCTTTTTGCTCGGCAGCTGTTTATGCAGAGAGTCACTGAAGGTGACGTTAGCGTCACTAATATAGGTTCCAAACAGGGCCGGCAGGGAACGTGGTTCGACTAGAATATTAGACAGGCCAAGGTCACTGGCATATTTTTCACCACGCGGTCTCCACGAGTCTTGGGATTTCAGGCGCTGACGTACAGCGTAAGACGCCGCCGTGTACTGAGGATTATCGGGTGGCAGCCGGATGGCCTTCTGATAGCCAGCAGCCGTAAGTTCTTCCGCACGTCGACTAATTGATGGTAGGCCAGTTTCCAGTAACAGGTGACCGGTCGGAGTAGATCTGAGACAGCCGGTTATCTTCCGTGCCGCAGTATTCTGTATCCTCTCCAGTTGGTCATTCCACGAAGCTGGTATAGATGGGTGCCAGGAACCCATCGCATATTCAATGAGCGACCGGATGTATGTGATATACATTATCCTGAGGTCTTCCTTTGGTGGTCCCCAGTGCCTGCTACTGAGGGCTCCCAGGATAGCCAATCGTGGCATACATCGTGTCTTCAGATTCCTTATATGTTGGTTGAAGTTGAGTTTCCAGTCGAATGTGATTCCTAGGAAGACTGGGTTCGGATCAAACGGCAGCTGTTGGTTGAGCAGGGTCAGCTTCGGGACATGCTTCGCTTGGCTGTTCTGAGTGGTGAATATACAGCATTGGCATTTCCCGACGTTTATGCTCAATCTCCATTTTTTGGACCATTCTTCTATGGAATGGAGGGCTCGCTGTAGTCTGGCTTCGGCTTTTTCTATGTCCGAATCTGAAGCCCACAGTGCTAAATCGTCTGCATATATACTTGCCTCGACATCTTCGGGTAGGTGTTGGAGTATATCGTTGATGTAGACGATGAACAGAGTTGGCGAAAGCACTGCCCCTTGTGGGACACCTTGCCAGAAGATTTTTGACTTTCCCTTACTTCCATTGAATCTTACACTTCCCTTCCGGTCCGATAGGAATTCGTGGATCCACTTCACACAGCAGAGGGGCACCCCGCTTCTTCTGAGCTTCATCAGCAGCGCCGGTCGGAGGACAGTGTCAAAAGCTTTTGCGAAGTCGATCAGCGCGAGGACGGTGCGCTTCGCCGGCGGTTTCTGTTGAAAGCCATCTGCGATAGACTCTATTATTTTTCCAATTTGATCTTCTGTTCCTCTTAGTCCTCTGAATCCGGCTTGCCGGTGATCCAGACAGCAGGTACGTTCTAGGTGGAACTGCAGTCGAGCTTGCACCATTCGTTCCATCAGTTTCGCTGTACAGCTGGTCAGGCTCACCGGACGATACGATGAGATCTCGCTGGCCGGTTTGCCTTTCTTCAGCAGTGGGATGATGGTTGCTTCTTTCCAGCGGCGCGGTATCTGTTTGCTGCGCCAAGATTCGTTGAACAGGTTCAGCAGGTATTTTCGGCCAGCAGCGGGTACATTTCTAAGCATTTCATTTGTTATCTGATCCGGTCCAGCTCCTTTTTTCGGCTGCAGTTGACGTGTGGCGCCTTCCAGTTCCGTAAAAGGAATTGAGTGCGGACTTGTTGAACAGTTGCATGGTTGTTGAAAGCTCCGTTTGTTTTCAAGGTCCAATAGCCGGTCCGTGTCTTCAAGTTTTACATAGCTGACCTTCGCGTATTCTTTGGTGAAAGCATTTGCCTTCTGCTGATCAGAACAGAGCAGGGAGCCATTGTGAGACAAGCCAGATCAGGATTTTGTTTAGATCTTCGGCCATCCAATGCATGGATAGTTCTCCAGATTTTTGTAGGATCCGTTTTCACGGAGAGGCTGTCGGCGAATTTGTTCCAGGCCTGCTGTTTGAATCTTGAGATGATCTGAATGGCTTCCTGTCGCATTCGAGTGACTTCAGGCTTAGGACTGGGGTCGTGCCTAGCGCGTAGGCGGGCATTTTTGCAGCGCTTCACCGCTTCCTCGGCTTCAGGACACCACCACGGCACTGTATTTCCAGGTTTCAGCAGCGGAATTGACCTCCTTGCCGCGTTGATGATGGCGTCTGACAAAAGCTGGTTAGCTTTATGCACTCCAACCAGTTGCGGGGATGGGGCATGCCGTATTCGATCTTCAAGCAGCTGCTTGAATTTAGGCCAGTTGGCCTTTCCGAAGTTGAACCTTTTTCTGTTTTTCACTTGGTCAGCCGCCGTTCTGTAGTGCTGGAATTCGCACAGGATGGGTAGATGGTCGGACAGCGATTCAGAAAGCACTTTCCAAGTGCATGTAGGCAATCTGAATAGAACGTCACATCAGATAGTGCACTAGATAGGTATATAAATGTACTCGTGTACACACGCAGAGGCTTTGATGAAAGTTAATAACGAAGACGAGTAAGCCACCAAGTTCCAGGGGTCTGGGGGCGGCAGCCCCCAGAAAAATTGGAAATTTTTTCTATTTTTAGGCCGAATTTGGTCAAATCAGCGTCAATATTTGCTCAAAACCTTTCGTCAAAGCTTCGTCATTTTTATTTTCTGAACGTCATTTTTAAGTTTTATTTCTGCAAATGACGCCATTTTTGACTAAAAAACCCTGAATTATAGACACATGCGACCTTACAAGGTGATTACGCACGAGTATGAACCAAGCATGATTCAAAAAGACTGTTTTTTGGATGCTTCAAGTTTTTAGTAAAAAATAGAACCAATCACAGTCAATAAAGAACACTATAAATATGGGCAATAACCATGCATACAGGTTTCGTTGTGACTTCCCACAGTCTCCGCAACGCTTTTTTCCCGCAAGTACGTCTCCACAAAGTCAGCGAATGCGCCCTTTAGCGCCATCAACTGGTCGTACGTTCCGACAGCAGAAATGGTACCACTGGCCATGACAACAATCTTGTCCACATACTTCAAATATCCAAGCCCATGCGTTACCAATATGCGGGTCTAAAAAAATTGAGAGCAAGACAGTGTTTTACGTGTTAGTGGCCTGCTTTAGTGCAATTACTCAAGGTGGCGTTAAGTACAAACTTTATGAAGCTTAGGGCATACGTATGTTGGCAAGCAGGATGCAGCTTATGCAACTGTTTGCGCTGCAACTTTCATAGCAAACACCTCGGCAACACTTTAACCCATATGCATGTTTAACTCAACGAGTTGAAGCTAGGTACTCTTTTCACTGATTATTCATTTACATTGAAATTTTTCAAAAATCTTCAAGTCTAGACATTTGCTTACTTTTAGACACTGTCACCCCACCCGATACCTCACAGCATGAGTAACATCCATAAATTTGTCAAAAAGGCACAACATAGTTTTACCATACATTTAAGTAAATTTCAAAGAACCCTTCAAATAAACCAATGCATCATTATCCTGCTATAGATTATTCATAAACCAATAGCTACAACACTTTTCTAGAGTGGAAATCTATTCTTAAGAGTTTTCGTAAGAGTTTTGCTTTTTTAGTCATGAAATATGAGCCGAAATGTGCGAAAATTTTAGAAAAGAAGTGATTTGTGATCGTTACATTCTTATTTTATTTAGTTCATATCAGCGACAAAACCAGAAAGCTACTTAGAGCGGCATTAGCTGACTGTAGGCCGTAGGGGCAGCGCCTGAAAACCTATACAAGACAATTTTGAATTAGTTGCGTCCACAATTTACTTTTTGCTTGAGCAACCCTTGATGAGATATGACAGCATTGAAAATATGCTTTCCCACATGAGCATCTACCGCGCTGAGTGGATCATCCAAAAGGTAGACATCAGAGTCTTGGTAGACGGCTCGAGCTAAGCTCACTCGTTGTTTCTGCCCGCCGCTAAGATTGATACCCTAAAAAAACACCTGATAGCAATGATCATCTTCTTTTTTAAATTTTCAATAAGTACGAACAAAGTATTTATTAACAAAAACGTTGCCTCCTGCTTCGCAGAAATCGGCAGCCCAAAAAGTTAAACACTGAAAAACTATGGCTAAATGCATATTCAAACTTTTGAAAGCTCATTCTTGATAAAACAAAATATGGTTAATATTAGCAGACCAGCAATCAAAATCACTGATCAATTATGTGAACAAATCATCTCGTCATAATATCTGCCCAGGCAGGCACTGTTACTGCTCTGCCCAAAAACTCGCAAGCCTCGGTCTAACTTTTTCGCCGATCTCCGTAAGGTCGCCACCAGGCAAAATGTCCAAGTCAGTCCGAAGGGCGCACGCATCCACAACTCGATCATACAAGGAGTTGTTGAAGGGTCGAGCGAATGTGATGTTATCTCGCACGGTGGCGTTCTGAATCCAAGCCTGCTGCGGCACATAGGCCAGCGACCCCTGAAAATAGGAGTGATTGACAATAAGCTAGTGAAACACACTCCTGTAGTACTCAAGCATTCTAGTTATACAATACGGTAATATGGTGCAATGTATTAGCCATTGCGGAAAAGTGTGAGACGATGCGGTTTCAAAAGTATAGGATACTAAGCAAAGGGAGCACACGTGCAGCTGAGAAAATCACGAGCTAATGGGAGCGCTGGCGACTGTGAAAAAATTTTCGAGGGTACGGTCAGGATCAATTTCGAAGAAAGCATACTTTATTCCCTATCCCACAGAAAACATTAACAGTAATAAAAGCCCTGTATTACAATCCAATCCGGCTTATGCATTAATACGCCTTTCAATTTTCACACACCACACACGATTGTTTAACGAAACAGCGTACCAACCATACCGCACTGGTCAAGCCAACCCTGTGCCACTGGCCAACCTTTCTGATCACTGATCCTTTTTCCCGATCCATTTCCCCGAGAATCGCATTGAGAAGACTGGACTTTCCGGAGCCCACCTGTCCCACCACTGCTACAAGCGAACCTGACTCAATTTTCAGGTCAATGCCGCGCAGAATGGGATCTGAGCCTTGCATCCAGCTGAAGCTGCCCTCCTTAATCTCGATGGGTAAATCTGAAAAATTAAATACATTTGTTTGTGGGTCTGCAAACTTAGTTAAAAAAAAGAAAAAAGTTGCACTTGAGAACTTACTCGAATAGTGTAACGTAACCTATATTCTTGTCAAATATCCTGTTTAATAAGTAGTAGAAATCTAATTATGAGGTGTCAGTTCAGAATAATATGTACCTTATGGGGGATAGCGCATTCTGTTGCTTAATTTCAGTAGTATACTATAGATTTCACATAATCACTAAAACGATGAGATAATAAGGCAAGCACTAGCTGCGTATTTTACTTGCTTAGCTTAATGACGCGAGCACCGTATAAAATATAAAATAATATGCAGCCGTGTTGACCTCAATAATTATAAGCATTGAAGGACACAAATAAAAACGAAACAAAACCCGACCTCAAGCCCAGCACAAAAAATGAGTTTTTGCTAACCAGCAGTCTCACTGATAAACACGTTATTTGGATCCAAATTGCCCGCAGTGAGAAAATCCAGCAACCGCTTGTTTGACACGCTAGCCTGAAAAGCACCCATAATTTTTTGAAGTAACATTAAGGGGGGGCTACCTGAATAAATGAAAACTTTAGGTTCTCCGATTCGCTTCAAATTTGCACAAATGTAGCCCCAGGGAAGGCGCATCGCAGATGTAACAAACTGGAACCAATGCTTTTGCCATTACTAGGGGCTCCCAAAAATTCAATTTTACGTGTAAAGTGAATCATAGCTGCAAAAAAGTTTTTTGTGCTCACAAAGCGTTCCTTTACTCGAAATTTTGTTAATACTGACGAAGCTGATTTTTACATGATTCGATAGCATAATGTCATATCTCAACCCCTATGATCCATTTTTTTAATTTTTGCCCATGGCGTGAGCAGTGACGCCAAATGTAAAATCACTCAAATTTGGCGGGCCCAAAAAACAGCCATTTTTTCGAATTTCGCCCTCGATTTTAGAATTGAAAATACATATCGAAAATCCGGATCATACGATTTTGCGCATGCATGTGGGCTGCTACTATGCCAAGTTTCAGCCCGATTGGCTTGATGTAGTTTGTGTTAGAACTGTCCAACTAAGGGCTACTTTTAGGCTTTTTTGCGTACTTTTGCCTATGTAAATACACTCACGAACGCACTGAACCAAAAGTGCACTTTCAAGCTTACTTGTTCTCATCTGACGTTGGGGTGCCTTGGGTGTCACGAACTCATCACTTGTTAAAATATATAAAATAAAAATATAAAGTGACTGTCAGTTAGGTTTGAGGAGCTAGTTACAATTTGCTCACCTGTTGATGACTACAACTGCCAATAAAAGAGAACACTCGACTTCAACCTCTGTTATACTGGTAGCATAGCTATTCTGTTTTGCCCATGGATTTTGCCTTTAGTCCCCCATGCTCTCGATGCGGTTCGATTGGTGCGGCGGTGATTAACTATGATAGCTGTTTACGGTGGTGGTGTAAAGACTGTATAAACGTTCAATTTCCTGGCTCCCTTACGGACTCTATTTTACAAGCCATCCGGGATTTGGAAAGATCGATAGATTGGGACTGTTGGGACTGTGGTGGGGCACCATTACCACAACAGCTTCTGGCAACGGGTGTATTCACTGCTGCTGAACTTTCTGGTTTTGGGTGGAGTCAAGGCGGGACTGCAAATATTCAGGGTAACTCTCCAGTTGCAGAACCATGCTGTTCAGGTCAGTTGTCTTCACTTCCTGATTCATCAGAACCAGCCGCTGATTTGACAACGGTGGGGGCAACGGTTGGTGACCAAGGGTTCAGTGTGGCGTCAGTAGCTGGTCCTAGTGTATTGGGAAATTTCAATACCTTTGGTTCTGGAGTGTCTGTGGCTGGCACTGGTGCTGGTGGGCGTGTGGTCCCTGGTGTCGGTACTTGTCGAGTATGAATACCCAAAAAAGAAGATGACAGTGAATGTAGTTTCGTGCACATGGTTACTTTGAGCATCTTACGCTTAAAAAGGCTACTAACGAGTATGTATTGTTTTATACATAAATGGCAACAGAGATTTCGATCTTTTGGACATTATTTCGGGTTATGGCTGAATGTGCTTCCACTAGCGCTGACAATTACAAAAGATGTGATCGAAACACGCCTGAAGGAATCATTTGTGACATCTGCTGCAAATGGTGGTGCCAGAATTGCAACAACGGGACAATCGGTGGGCTGCTCACAGACAGTCTCTACGAGGCGTTGACGGATCTTGGACGAGAATTTGCATGGTCCTGTAATGATTGCGGTACGTCTAATTTACTGGTCCAGCTACTGGACAGTGGGGGTTTTACAACGGAAGATTTACTGAGACACCAGTGTAATCCCGCAGCTCTACAGCTGCCTCTGGTTACTTGCGGTGACGGCAATGCTGGTCGTGGAGTCAGTACTGTTGGCCTAGGGGCCGATACTTCTGGTCGGGCTGGCGGTGGTCGACAGCCGGTAATGCTGGCCGGAGGGGCCGGTGCTGACCGGGAGGTCGGTGATGATGCTCGCTGGGGGGTCGGTGCTCCTGGTCAGGTGACAGGCGGTGCTGCCCGGGGTGCCGATGACGCTAGCCGGGGGGTCGGTGCTGCTGGTCGGGTGGCAGGCGGTGCTGGCCGGGGTGCCGAAGACGCTGGCCGGGGGGTCGGTGCTGCTGGTCGGGTGGCAGGCGGTGCTGGTCGGGATGGCGATGACGCTAGCTGGGGGGTCGATGCTGCTGGTCGGGTGGCAGGCGGTGCTGGCCAGGGTGCCGAAGACGCTAGCCGGGGGGTCGGTGCTGCTGGTCGGGTGGCAGGCGGTGCTGGCCGGGGTGCCGATGACGTTACCCGGGGGGTCGGTGCTGCTGGTCGGGTGGCAGGCGGCGCTGGCCGGGATGCCGATGACGCTAGCTGGGGGGGTCGGTGCTGCTGGTCGGGTGGCAGGCGGTGCTGGCCGGGGTGCCGAAGACGCCACCCGGAGGGTCGGTGCTGCCGGTCAAGGGGCAGCCGGTGCTGGCTGGGATGGCGATGACGCTAGCTGAGGGTCGGTGCTGCTGGTCGGGTGGCGTGCTAGCCGGGGTGCCGAAGACGCTAGCCGGGGGGTCGGTGCTGCTGGTCGGGTGGCAGGCGGTGCTGGCCGGGATGCCGATGGCGCCGGCTGGGGGATCGGTGCTGCTGTCTGGGGGGCCGGCTACGCTGCTGGCAATTCTAATCACAGCCAATACCATTTTGGAACAAATCGAGCTGAGGCATCCTCTGGGGGAGGCATGACAGAAATGTTCCGACTGATGATGGGCTTGTTGGAACGACAAGACAACCAGCGAAGAGAAGACATGCAGCGAATGGAGGACAGATGGTGCGCCGAAAGGGAAAGGTCGAAAGCTCAGCGGCGAGAGGAAATGGATAGGCACAGAGAGGACATGCGCATGATGGTAGATCAAATAGGAAGACAAATCGGAGAACGGCCTGGGGGAACGGGACTCCAGGGACCACATAACCATCAAGCACCTTCTCTCACAAAGTTGCCAAAACTGCAGTTACCGACATTTTCAGGAGACCGGCTGGAATGGTCGAACTTCTGGGAAAGTTTTGAAATTAATGTTCACTCCCAACCCGACCTCCAGGACAAACAAAAGCTAGACTATCTCCTTCAATCACTGAAAGGGACAGCCTACAACAAAGTGAAAGGGTTGGGTTTGAACGGGTCTGGCTATGGCGAAGCTGTCAAAATATTGAAACAAGAGTATGGTCAACCACAAGACTTGATCGAAGCCAGACTGCGATCACTTCAGTCTTTACCTGACGTGAAAGAAACGTTCAGCAATATGGAAACATTTATAGACGAAGTACGAGCAACCAACGCCTCTCTAGTTAAAATGGATGTCCCAGTCACCGCGCTGGACTACCAGGTTTATCAGTTACTGTCAAAGCTGCCAAATCAAGTTCAAGGGGAAATAAAGCGAATGAGAATACTAAAGGGTGGAGAAGAGGAAGGTTGGACAATGGAACAGTTCATTCGACTCCTGACGGATGTGAAAAACATGCTTCGTGTAGGGCAAAAGAATGAACTAAGAGCAAAAGTGGAACCGCCGGGGGACCAAACGATGCAACCATTCGTACCAACTGCCGCCGCGCTGTTGCAGTCTGGCGCCGCAAGTGAGAACAAACGAAGTTGTGTATTCTGCGGGAAGACAAACCACTACAGTGACGAATGCCGCACGGCACCCGATGTTTCAAAACGTAAAGAAATAATCCGCAAAGAAAACCGCTGTTATGTATGTTTGGGAAAACAACATAGTTGCAAGGAATGTAAACGCAAGAAAGCATGCTTCCACTGCAAAAGAACTGGCCACCATTCAAGTATTTGTCCGGGGCAGGAGCAAGGGAACAACACATCCCAAAACTTGGTTGCGTCACAAGAACAACAAGATGAAACTGAAGTGGAAGATCAAGTTCAACACTTTCAAGGATACGTCGCTGGCGGTGGCGGCGAAGTCGGAATAATAACGGCAACCTGCATGGCAAAAGTGAATAATCCGGACACAGGGGAAGGCGGTACCTGTCATGTATACTTGGATGGGGGAGCACGTCGAACTTGCATCGACAAAGAGTCAGCCGATAGGCTTAAACTGCAACCGTTGCGAGATATTACACTCAATACAGCAAGATTTAATACTGATAAAGTCGAAAAAGTGAAAGCCCAGGTTGTAGAACTTGAAATACACGGAAGAAATGGATTTAAACTGAGAATACAAGCATACGCAATTCCACAAATGGCACCTCCACTTCCACTGTACCCTGTCATTTTGAATAAAGACGCATTGGCAAAATTCAAAGGCTACAAACCGGTGAATATGCCACCGCATGAAGTGGTACACAAGAAAATCGATCTCCTGTTAGGAATGGACTACATCAACTACATCATTGGGCCAAAGGTTACCGCAGCAGTAATGGTCCATGATAACCTGGAGTTATGGCCGCCTCTGGACAACAGAATCATTTACTGCCCGCAAACAAGCCAGTCAACACAACTGCACAAATACAACAGCCATCAGCACACTTCACACAATCAATATGCAAATTAGACAGAGGCTGGCTGCCCGGGCTGGATAGTACGTATATAGAGCATATACGTACGGGTGCTTGGCCGTCCGGCGGGGTGTGCGTATATAGCGCATATACGCACTCCCAGCGGATCGTAACACTGGTGCTGCATCAGACGCCACTTGGACCAATACTAGCTGGAAGTGTCCTTCAGTCCAATTAAACAAGTCCTGTAATC
This sequence comes from Trissonchulus sp. WLG1_4, assembly GCA_030248245.1. Lineage (NCBI taxonomy): Eukaryota > Metazoa > Nematoda > Enoplea > Enoplida > Ironidae > Trissonchulus > Trissonchulus sp. WLG1_4. The sequence goes on along the minus strand of JASANF010010183.1, from coordinate 48,420 downwards.
AACACGTTTCTGTGCCACACCGAACAGAATCTATCAGATATGTGGACCTTAGAGCAAATCGGAATCAAAGAAGATGAAGGCTCCAATGATCGTGAACGTAAACTTTTGCGCGATTTCAAAGATACAACTATCTACGAAGAATGAAGATACTACGTCAGATGGCCCTGGAAACCAGAAAAGCCCACGATCCCAAGAAATCTTGGAATGGCCAAATATCGCCTGCAGCGCACCCTGGATCAGCTGTGTGCCAATCACGATCAACTAGGAAACTTCAAGGAATATAACGCAATAATTGCCGATCACAAAGAAAAAGATGTGGTAGAAGTAATTGATCCAAGTCAACAGGACGGCACAGTGGTACACTACATCTCCCACTTCCCCCATATCCGGAGCAACCGAGCAACAACCAAGGTTAGAATTGTTTATGACGCTAATGCAAAGACCAAACCGGACGGTTTGAGCCTCAACGATCTTATCTACACTGGAATCAACTACCTCGAGGACATAGTTGGATTGCTTTTACGCTTCAGACTGAACCACATTGCTTTGACATCTGACATAGAAAAAGCATTTTTGCAAGTGGGTCTTCAAAAGCAAAACCGAGACAGCACGCGGTTTCTTTGGATTAAGGACCCGACAAAGCCAACCATGAAAGACAATCTGGAGTTTTTGCGGTTCAGACGGACTCCATTTGGTATCGTGGCTTCACCATATCTTCTCGGTTCCACTATTGATCATCATCTAGATTTGAATCCTGGAGACATTGCAAATAGAGTCCGCGAAAATATTTACATGGACAACATATTTTTCGGAGCAGAAACCGTTAAAGAAGCCCATAGCATATACAAAGAAGGCAAGGAACTATTCGGAAAGGCCTCAATAAATTTGCGAGAATAGGCGTCCAACAGCCAAGAATTTATGCAGCGACTCTCAAAAACCGACAGGTCGAAGCTACGTACCAAAGTTCTCGGCGTGTTATAGGACACCACAACAGACTCCATTCAAAATCGGATCGGTTCAAAAGTCGACATGGATGAAAAGCTGACAAAAATACTGATTTTACACGATGTAGCAAAAGCATTTAATCCTTTAGGCTTATTCAGTCCAATAACTATCAGCGGTAGAAGGAAACTGCAAGAGTTATGGAAAGAAGGCTACGGATGGGACGAACCTGTGTCCGAAAAACACGAAAAGCAATGGAAAATAATTGATGGAATTCAAAGATGCACGACAGTAAAGATAGAGACTTACCGTATTAAATGAATCCACGTTGCAACTTCATGCTTTTTCTGATTCCAGCCTGTCAGCGTATGCCACCGCAGTTTACATACGACAGACAAACAACTCGGCATTAGTGTTCTCCAAAGCAAGAATGGCTCCGATCAAACGGAGAGAACGGCTCGGCTAGAACTCGGCTAGAACTTCTGGGTGCCTTGATTGGCGCAAGAGCTATACGATTTGTTGAAAAACAACTGCGAAGAAACATACAACGGCGAATTCTTTGGTTAGGTTCCGAAATCGCCCTTCACTGGATCAACTCCCCAAAAGGAAGAGATCAGTACGTCAACAGACGTGTGCAGCAAATCGTTGGCACAGGCGATATTGAATTTCGATACGTACCGTCTAAAGAAAATCTAGCAGATATGGCATCGAGGGGAGTCCTATTTGAGAAATTTGACCAAGTCACATGGTTCCAAGGTCCGGGCTGGTTGAAAAAAGAAGAGTCTAAATGGCCAAAAAACATGATTAAATCAGATGTCGTTAAACAGCTGCTTCAAGCGAGTACAGTAGCAAGATTCACCTGTGAACTACACTTGCAAAACACAGTGGACAACACAATTGCAGTAACACCGCCGTTCGGCATAGATGTGGGAAGACATTCATCGCTAGCCAAATTACTACGAGTTACCTGTTATTGTCAAAGGTTCATTAGTGCCTTAAGAGGAAAAAGGCACCAGCACTCGACTATTGAAGGAGTCGAAATGACAGACGCCCGCAGATTGTGGATTATGGCAATTCAAAAAGAAAAATTTAGTAAAGAAATATCTGTTACAGATATTTCTGTACTAAAATTTTATTTGTTTTTTTATTTTTTATTTTATTCATTTTAATGTTATTTCGTAAAATAAACACACGAAATTCACCAAGCAACTAGATCTGTTTTTAGATGATGGAATTCTTCGTTGTGGCGGAAGGATGGCAAACGCTCCCATTGAACGTGAAGCTAAATTTCCAGCTCTTCTCCCGAGAAGCCACACATTCACTAAGCTAGTAATTGAAGAGGCTCATGGTCAAAGAATGCATTTCGGGGCACGGAGCACTCTTACAGAAGTAAGGAAACGATATTGGATACCGCGAGGGCTTAGCGACGTGCGACGGGTCATAAAATGTTGTCTCGTTTGCCGCAAACTGGAAGGTGGGCCACTGCGAACCCCGAAAATGGCCGCAATGCCTAAATAAAGGCTTGAACGATCAGCAGCATTCAAGCACACAGGAATGGATTACTTGGGACCGCTCCTCATGAAACCTGCAGTGAAAGGGGCGCCTTCTGAAAAGAGATGGGTTGCGATATTCACATGCTTCACAACCAGAGCAGTCCATCTCGAGCTGATTAGAAACAACACGGCAGAGTCTGCGATAAATGCGGTCGTCAGATTCATCTCAAGGCGGGGCACACCCAGTACTATCTTATCAGACAATGCAACGACTTTCACCAAGGCTGCGAATATACTCAGCGCTATTTGGGGGTGAAAGAGTAGCAGAAGAAATTCTAGAAAAGTTGAAAATTCTTTTCTCTGTTAAGGAAATTAATTGGAAAACAATCCCGGAGAAGTCACCGTGGTACGGAGGACTATATGAAAGGCTGGTTGGCTTAGTTATAAGAGCTCTACGTAAAACGCTCTGGAAGACAAGCATCAACGAGGACGCTCTTGTCACCCTTCTTACACAGGTTGAAGCTGTCCTGAATTCAAGACCACTTTTATCGCCAAAGGTTGAACCAACCGACACAGCTGCACTCACACCAGGAGACGTCATTGCGCCAATGTCTCAGCTTAATATGCCGCCACCAGAGCAAGACGCCGACGATCCCAACTTCAAACCTAACAGAACCCAACCTTCAAACCAATAAAGAACTCCTGCTCCAATGGAAGAAAATTCAAAAACGTTTGGACCAGTTCTGGAATATCTGGCGCTCTCAATACCTCCAAGAATTACGCGAGGCACACTTACAGCTAAAAAAGTCCAAGCGGGGGGAGGTACAACGAATGCCTACAGTGGGTGAAGTGGTTCTGTTGCGGGACACGGGGCCAAGTGTTACGTGGCGATTGGGGCGGATAGTCAACTGTCTAAAGTCAGAAGATTAAGACACACGCTACGTTCAAGTGCGCACGGCTAATGGAAATGTAACCAGGCGGGGGGTCAGAGACATTTTTCCACTTGAAGCTGAAACTGGTCAAAACGATACAGGCCCGGGAGGATGTCGAGTATGAATGCCCAAAAAAGAAGATGACAGTGAATGTAGTTTCGTGCACATAGTTACTTTGAGCATCTTACGATTAAAAAGGCTACTAACGAGTATGCATTGTTTTATACAGTACTAGCGGTGGTTTGGTTTGTGGTGCCGGTACTGGCGAGAGCGTGGTACCTGCGGTCGGTGCTGGCGCGGGTCTGGTCCCCGGCGTGGGTGTCGGTGGGGGTCTGGCCCATGGTGACGGTACTGGCGAGGGCGTGGTACCTGAGGTTGGTGCTGGCGCGGGTCTGGTCCCCGGCGTGGGTCGTGGGTGTCGGTGGGGTCTGGCCCATGGTGTTATCCCTGGTGCTGGTGGTAGCGGTAGTCTTATGCCGGGTGCGGGTGCTAGCGGGGATTTAGTACCGCGTACTGGCACTAGCGGTGGTCTGGTACAGGATGCTCGTGCCAGCGGGGGTCTTGTCCCGTGTGCTGGTGCGGGTGGGAGTCAAGTCCAGGGTACTGGTGCTGACGTGAGTCCTGGTCCCGGGTGCTGGTGCTGGTGTGGGTCTGGTCCCGGGTGACGGTGCTGGCGTGGATCTGGTCCCGGGTGCTGGTGCTGGCGTGGGTCTGGTCCAGGGTGCTGGTGTCGGCATGGGTCTGGTACCGGGTGCTGGTGCTGGCAGTGGTCTGGTACACGGTGCTGGTGCCGGCGGGGGTCTGGTACACGGTGCTGGTGCGGGCGGGAGTCTGGTCCCGGGTGCTGGTGCTGACGCGGGCCTGGTGCCGTGTTCTGGGGCAGGCGTGTGCCTGGTGCCGGGTTTGGCGCTGGCAGGGGTTTGGTACCGGGTGCTGGCTGGTGCCGGCGGGAGTGTGGTCCCTGGTATCAGTACTGGCGGGGGTGTGGTACCTGATCTTGTTGCTAGCAAAACTGTGGTATCTAGTGGTGGTGCTAGCAGTGGTCCTGCTATCACAAACATAGTTGATACCAGCGCTAGCTCTTGCTTTGCTACTACTGGTTTTGCGGTAAACTCGCTCTATGGGCCTAACCTTCAACTACAGCGGGGAGGCGGCACGGTGGCGGTTCTGGGTGGCACAACAATTTCAACGGTCGGTGCTCCTACGCGTGGCTTGCCTGTCCCGTTTGTGGGTGGTCCTATTGGTGGTCCCACGTGTGTGGATGGTTCTAACCAACAGCCAAGTTTGGCTTCTATTGGGCGTCTGAACCAGGGAATGGTGGGGGATATCGGCGGCGGTGATTCGGATTCCCCCGGGAGTCCACCACGGGGGGCAAACGTTTCCGGTCCGTGTGCTGACAGGCAAGGATGTAACGGTCTGGGGGGCAAAGGGATAAGACAGGACGGTTTTCCTGGTGGAAGTTCCGGTAAGCAGCAGGCTGGCGATTAAACTACTTCAAGTGATATGTTCAAACTGCTGATGGCCTTTCTGGATAAACAGGAAACGCAAAGAAAGGAGGATTTTGTTCGTTTGAAAAATGAAAGACGGGAGCATCGAGAAGAAATTCGTCTGATTCTGGAGCAGTTTGGCCGAGTCAGTGGCAACAGTCCCTCACAGCTTTACGGTGGTGGACACAACAACAACAATCCTGGTCCAGAATGCAACACAAGCAAGCTGCCAAAATTGAAACTACCTACCTTTGGAAGAAAGGTCGAGCTTTTGGGAATCGTTCGAAATCAATGTACACATTCAACCAAGGCTCCAAGACAGGCAAAAGCTGGACTACTTGTACCAGTCTCTTTTCGGACCGGCACTGGACAAAGTGAAAGGTTTGGGATTACAAGGCAGCAGCTACAACGAAGCTGTAGCTATACTAAAAGACGAGTACGGAAAGCAACAGAATCAAGTGGAGGCAAGACGGAGAGTGCTGCAGTTTCTACCGACTGTGAAAGAAAGCTTGTCAAATCTGGAAGGTTTCACCGATGAAGTCAACAGCTACCACGCTGTGAAAGTTGTTGATACCCGAAGCTGCCCTCGATGTTCAAGTATACTCGCTCTTCCAGAAGCTTCCACAAAATTTACAGGGCGAAATCAAACGACTGCAACTGATGCTAGGATCTAGTGATAGTTCGTGGACCATGCAGGAGTTCTTACAGTTGCTCGCAGATATGCGCAAACTGGCTCCACAACGACAGTTGTCTAGCAGACCGAAAGAACCTAGTTGTGCACTTATGGCAAAAGATGTGATGACGGCTACTGCTTCGTTTTTGCAATCACCAGAAAACGCCGGAAAGTCTTGCATTTTTTGCTGTTCATTGGGTCACTACAGTGACGAGTGCAAAACGGTCAAAGACGTCAAACAAAGAAAAGAAATTATCTTCAAACAGAAGCGATGTTTCAAATGTCTGGGACAAAGCCATGGTGCTAAAGACTGCAAACGAATGAAAAAATGCTACCACTTCAAAGCTGCTGGACATCATTCCTCGTTGTGCACTGAAAGACAGGAAATCGCCACTGTTCAACATGTCGTTGCGCCAGAAGAGTCAGTTCAACCGAGTTCAGGCCTTGATGAATCTTGATGAAAGGGCTGAAATTGCACAGTTTCAAACATACCTAGCCGGAGAAAATCAATCGGATGGTATCATAATGGCAACCTGCAAGACCACTGTACGGAACCCAACAAACGGGGTTAGCAAAAAGCAAAATGTGTATTTCGACGCGGGAGCACAATACACATGCATCGATAAGTCTTCTGCTGACTCCTTGCAGTTAACCCCGTTGCGTAAAGTTACGTTGAACACGGCAGGGTTTAATTCGAACCAATCTGAGAAGATTCAAGCGGACGTGGTAGAACTTGAATTGGTAGGGCCAAATGGTTTTCAGCTCAAGATTAACGCATACGCTGTAAAGCACATGACCCCTCCACTACCAATATATCCTGTGAATCTAAGGGTGAAGAAATATCAACCAGTAAACAGCCCACCACAGAAAACATGCCATATTAAAATTGATTTGTTACTGGGCATGGATTATTGGAACGCAATTGTGGGTCAAAATGTCTGCAAAATCGTTCCAGTCGACTCTCAGCTAACTGTGTACTGTTCACCACTGGGAAACATCTTGGCGGGTAACTCTTTGGCAGAGCGACCTAAGCCAATAAAGATAATTCATACAATGTTATGCTTACCCAAAGAAGATGTAAGTCAACTGTGGAACATGGAGGCTATTGGAATAAATGAAAAACAGCCTGAAGAACCGGATGTTGTGAAAAAATTCAAAGAATCGACTGTGTTAAAGGACAACAGATATTATGTAAACTGGCCTTGGAAGACGGCTAACTCAGAAATATCGCCAAATTATGGGACGGCAAAATATCGACTGCAAAAGACGCTGGAAACATTGCGTGCAGATGAGACGAAACTCGGAAATTTCAAGGATTATGATGCAATAATTCAAGACCAGCTCAATAAAGGCATCATAGAGCCAGCGGAAAAAGCCCGCATATCAAAAGCGAACGCCAGACAACAAAGGTGCGCATTGTTTACGATGCGAGCGCTAGTACAAAACCGCACGGTGTCAGCTTAAATGATCTGATTCACACTGGAGTAAATTACCTCAAAGATTTAGTTGGCCTGCTATTGCGATTTTGTCTGAGTCCTATCGCAATTACCTCTGATGTCGAGAAGGCCTTTCTTCAGGTTGGACTTAAAGAGGAAGATCGCGACAGTACAAGATTTTTGTGGCTCAGAGACCCGTGGCTCAGAGATCCGAGTAAGCCGACACTGGAAAATAATATTCAACAGTATCGATTTGCACGGATACCGTTTGGCGTTGTGGCTTCGCCTTTTCTACTTGGCGCGACGATTAACGTCATGCTTGACCACAACCCCGGGGATCTAGCTATTCAGGTCCGAGGCAACATTTACATGGACAACGTGTTTTTAGGCGCCAACGATTTAAGTGAAGCAAAACGTCTGTACACCGATGGAAAAGCGCTGTTCAAAAATGGATCAATGAACCTTCGGGAGTGGCTCTCGAACTGTGACAAATTTAATCAATACCTACCTCCTGAAGACAGAGCAAAACGACCAAAAACCAAGGTGCTTGGCCTCATATGGGACACAACGGAAGATACGTTCCAAGTTCAGCATCGTTTCGAAAGCACCACAAGGCCTGTAACAAGGTTAATCCTGCATGCGGTCGCAAAAGCCTTTGATCCACTCGGGTTAATAAGTCCATTGACGTTGTCGGGGAAGATAATGCTTTAGCGTTTGTGGAAAGAAAAACTGGATTGGGATGATTTGTTAAGCGAAAATTGCCAAAAAGAATGGACGACAGTGCTGAACTCGATCACTAAAGGAAAAGAACTGCGATTCAACTGGCGTGTGATCACATCAAAAGAACAACCAGTTATGTTGGCGTGTTTCTGTGATGCCAGTCCTGTGGCTTCTGCAGCTGTAATTTATCTGGTACGAAAAACAAGCTAACCAACCTGATTTTTGCAAAAACCAGAGTAGCACCAGTGAAACCATCGACAACGTTGCCAAGGTTTGAACTCATGGGGGCGCTTATAGGTGCTTGTGCCCTAATTTTTATCAAGTGTCAGTTACGACACCCCAATGTTTCTATGGCCCTTTGGACGGATTCGGAGATAATCCTGCAGTGGATACATAACTGACAAGCCTCTGCAACCACTTGTTCAGCGACGTGTGGATGAAGTTATAGGCGACGACGGCATAACCTTTGGTTACATTCAGTCGAAAGACAACCCTGCAGACAACCCTGCAAAATCCGATTGGTTTACAGGTCCAGACTGGCTCAAGAGCGACAGTAAGGATTGGCCAACGTGGTCAACCACTAAAAGAGCGCTAGAAGTGTTTAGTGTGTTTGACGGATCCACAAAAGTTTCGCCAAGTTTACCAACCCACACGAAAGAAGTAGCGAGTCAGAATTGCCCACTACCATTTGGAATAAATCCTGCAAGTTACTCTTCACTTGGCAAAGTGTTCAGAGTTTCAGGCTACTGCCAACGGTTTATCGACGGTGTTCGAAGCAAGTTACGACCAGCGTCTGTGATCGTCCAGACCAAAGAATTGACCAGAATCAAAAACTTGCGGCTCGCGGCAATACAGATGGATAGTTTCCAAAGCGAAATAAATGCTTTGAAAGCTAATAAACCAACGAAATTGTGCAGACAGTTGGATCTGTTTCTAGAAAATGAGCTTCTACGCTGCGGTAGCAGATTAGCAAATGCACCCATTTCTAAAGAAGCTAAATTCCCGATCCTTCTGCCAAAGAATCACCCACTTACTGTGTTAATTATCAAGGATGCCCACAAAAAGGTCCTTCATTTTGGGGTACGCAGCACGTTGTCGGAAGTCAGAAAGCGCTATTGGATTACGCAGGGTCTTTCACAAGTTCGCAAAGTGATTCTTAAGTGTCGTGTTTGTCGCAAAGCTGAAGGTGGTCCGTTTAAAGCTCCAAAACTGGCACTGCTGCCAGCAAGACGCCTTGATAAAGCACCTGCGTTTGAATCGGTAGGACTGGATTATTTGGGACACCTCCAAATAAAACAACAAAAAAGAAGACCTTACAAAAAACGATGGGTTGCGCTGCTGACATGTTACGTCACCAGAGCAGTCCACCTCGAACTGGTCAAAGATTGCTCAGCGGAATCTGCTGTGAACGCATTGCGTCGATTTATCGCTCGACGTGGATGCCCAGTGACAGTTCTCACTGACAACGCCAATCAATTTCTAAAAGCGGCAAAAGTTTTTGAGAGCAACTGGGACAACGCACTGCAAGTCGGCGATGCGGTGACAAAGTTTTTCGCTGAAAAAGAAATAGTCTGGAAGAGTATTTCAGAACATTCTCCTTGGGTGGGAGGATTCTACGAACGACTGGTTGGACTAGTGAAGAGCATTAAGGAAAACGTTGTGGCGCGCATGCATTAACGAAGGTCAACTCATAACTTTACTAACTGAGGTTGAAGGAGTATTGAATTGTAGACCTATTGTAACGCCTAGCAGCAGTTTCAAGGATGGAGGAGTACTTACTCCAGCCGATTTTATATTTCCATCATCACGGCTTGGTTTACCGCCAATAAGAATAGAAAACGATGTCGATTAATATCCACCTCAAGAAAGAAATTCTAAAACAATACTCCACACCGAGTGGTGTCGACGTCAGAGAAAACTTGATCATTTCGGGCAAAAATTAAAAAAATGGATCATAGGGGTTGAGATATGACATTAGGCTATCGAATCATTTAAAAATCAGCTTCGTCAGTATTAAGTATTAACAAAAATTTCGAGTAAAGGAACGCTTTGTGAGCACAAAAAACTTTTTTGCGCCTATGATTTACACGTAAAATTGAATCTTTGGGCGCCCCTAGTAAAAAATTGGCAAAAGCATTGGTTCCAGTTTGTTACATCTGCGACGCGGCTTCCCTGGGGCTACATTGTGTGCAAATTTGAAGCGAATCGCTGAACCTAAAATTTTCACTTATACAGGTAGCCACCCCTTAAGGGTGGATTTTAGCAAGATTGTCTTAAACAGACCATGGCTTAAGGGGGTAATTGCGTTTTTAGGTGTTTTTTTAAACTACCATAACTGCACTTAACCTCAACAAAAACTAGAGCGGTCTTTTTTACATTTTTTTACACCTTCTAGCTTTAAAAAAACTATATTTAAAAGCAGATTATCTTTTGCAATTTTACTGCTGCTATCATTTGAATACACCCCATCAGCGGTTTTTTTGACTAATCTTTGCGCCACAGTTATGAAACTCAAGATCAGCCAACAACTACTAAACTTTTTGCAGTTATGCACTGACATAATATCCCCACCCGTTTTTTTGATATAGTTGATAAGTCGTTTCTACGTTGAGAAAATGACATTTTCGTGCAAAAATCACGTAATTTGACTTTTCTCTAAAATTTTCAAAAGCCCATAACACCGACTCTACAAACTATTTTTAGAAAAGGAAAAAAATCGAATGGGGATATTTTCCTAAAGATAATGTGGTTAAAATTTCGAAGCCGTAGTCCGTTTTTAGCTTGAGTTCTGTGGGCGCAAAAATTACACTGAAATGTCAAAAACCACGAAAACGACATTACCCCCTTAAACCAGGACTATGGTTAAGCCTGGCTTCGGCATAAACCGTTTGACCAAACACTTCATTACAAAAAATAATCAAAACAATAAAACATGAGCCATTTCTATTGTAATGATCTACGAAACTGGGCTGTCAATTATCCAATGAAATTGCTCAAACCACTGCTTAAATTCAGTTTAACAAACCCAATACCCAGCACAAAAGCCTCAAAACCAGTTTAATATGATCTTTGAGCTACAACATTCATACTAAGCAATAAGAAAATACACAATGAGCATACAGTACTTGAACAAGGTGAGTGAGAATCATCGGAAGCATAGTTATAGGGAAACTAAGAATGTTCAAAAGGGACAGTGAGACAAAAGCAACTTCCGCAGTGAGAATGTTATTGTTAGGATCGGAAAGAATAAAAGTCACAAACGATCCTGCTGCCATCTGAAAGTACACAAATTTTGGATTATAAGTGTAGGTTATAGCACGATGTAGAGTGCACTCAGTGATTTATACGCACTGTTACGTGAAGCTCCAAGTGCATGAACGAGTGCGCGCAGCGCACGAGTATATGCACGCGGGATTCACGTGGCAGTGCAAATGATTGCTGAGTGCACAACTGTTTTGAAACAACAGTGCAATAATTAAGATGCACGCCTACAGCAGTGCAATAACTAAATTATACGGCACGCTGTGAATCTAGCAGCGTGCACTGTGTTATTGTCGTTAGTTATTGCACTGTTATTTCAAGACAGGTATGATATAATAATATGATAGTACGTGAAAAGTGTCGTTAGTGCGAGCGATTTCTGTGCATCCAACGAAACCTCCATTGAGAAACACACAAACAAGATGATCTTTTCAAAAATGTTACTACAAATCTTGTTTCGCAAATAAGCGATTATGCACTAGCAAGCAGCAACATCTATTAAGCTTAAGCTAACACTTCTACAAAAATGTGTTTCCATAACACTGCTAATTTACCCTATTTTACTGTCACCTATTTCTACAATCAACATAATGCTTTAAAGGTTCAGTTTTCCAAGAGGCCTCCATTAAGACAAGGTGGTTTAGCACCCTTTCAGTGCCACTGAGAGTGCAATAAGAAATGGTACATGGCGTTACCTCACTATTGTGACTCACTAAAAATGGAGCGCAGACCCATGTGAAAATCCCCACCGCATTCAGCATAGACGCCTTGCGCAGAACCCTTAGTTCCTTCTGGCGAATTTTCAATATTTTGTCTTCAAACGAAGGTTCCCAGGCGTACAGTTTGATCACCTTCAAAACAATTTTTAGCGCAAACTGATATTGAACTACAAATTTACGATAAAGCATGAAACAAGAAGCAAAAAATACGTAAGTACTGAAATACGGCCAACATCATCATTACATCTTTGTTTTCGCCAACAAATGCACAATTGCATGAAACCAAGCAAATCCCATGGGCGAAGTAGATTTACACTATTTTATTCGTATTTTCAACGGCGACAATCAAATTTAATGCTAAAAATCTTTTTATAACGACTTATCAAGACGTACTTTCATTGAATTAAGAGTTTCATTGATCAATTTAATACGATCATCTTTCAGCTTCATTTGAATCACCTAAAATCAGTAGGAGTAGGATGCACTGCACCTGCTTTGCATTCAAGGTTGAGTCTTAAACGGCTCAGTCACAACAGTTAGACTAATCCCAATGCAAAACTCTGCATGGTCAGCCTGAGTACGTGCTATCACATTACGGCTTGAACGTCCTTAAACGTTACGTTGAAAAGAAGGGGACAGCCTTCGACTGCGGATAACGGTTCCAAAACGCGGGATATGTCTATTCACAAGCTCATAAGAAATAAAATTATACGTTGGCATGAGCACACACTTGACCACAGATGTACGTGGGGTGGGTTCGGGGGGCGGGGGCAGGCCACCCAGATTTGTAATTCCGGGACAAGCCTCCCCATCAGATCTGACCCAGCGGGACAAGCCCCCCTCCTTAACGCCGAAAGAAAGGTGCTCGAACACTCAAAAAATGCCCCAGAATGCCGTAAAATGCTTCAAAAATGGGCAAAAAGCGAAAAAATTGCTAAAATAGCCAAATGCTGCCAAAAATTTCCCTTTTTTGGAAAAAATTGGAAATTACTGCGATTTTTTCCGCTCAAGCCCCCGAAACGTCGGGACAATCCCCCCCCCCAAGATTTCGAAAATTCCGGGACAAGCCCCCCCTCCCCAGACCGAGACCCCGTGTACATGCATGCACTTGACCCCGGTATTTCATCACCTGCTTCCCATAGTCCCACGAATGTCCGTATTGCAGTTTTAGTTGCAGCATAATATTATGACAATTCACAACAACGTAATAAATATTCTAACTTGCAGTTTTCTCTGCTGAGCAGTAATCAGCCCATTGAGAGGAATCAATAAAATCATCACTGCCACCCCAGTCAAGACAGAGGGACCCAGTACATTCCACAAAAAGTAAACTGATAATCCAATCTGAAATAGAACAGTGATAGACACCATCAGTGGAATGCATAAAGGCAGTCTTAGGGCCTTAACCAAAATGGATTTAACGGATTCGGATTTAGCTAAATCCTGTATTTTGGATAAGCGTTTAGGATTTAACTTGCCTGCTGGATTCAGCCGATTTATCAGATTTAGCGTGCGCTAAATCCGATCCTTATCCGAAATTCCCTTCGGATTTGGCATGCTGGCGGATTTACATTAAAATTAAATTTAAAAATTACACGATATAAATTAGATTTAAAATTACACGCATTTTATAGCCGAGTTAAATCCTCGTAAATTTACGGGGATTTATCGGATTTAGCATCTGGGTGGCCCTCGCGTTTTTGTTTATAACTTTAGAACCGTTTTGGGTGTGCAATACATCATTCGAAAGCTCATAAATTAGGCTTTTTAATAATGTAAACTTCAAATGTTTTTTGCACAATTTAAGCTGCAAAAAAGTCTATAAAATCTGAAAACAGATAAATTTAGGGACAACTTGTTCTATTTTCAGAAATTTTTACCAGAAACTTGTTACTCTGTACAAGTATTAGGCAGTTTTTTCATAATGCATTTGTTTCGCTTTATGATTTGGGTTTGTTGTTGTTTGTTTTTCCTGTTGTGCCACAGCACAACAGGTCTTTAATTTTGATTCTGGCGGACAGTATGGAGTGTTTCATAATCGTGTGCGTTGGTTTGCTGAGCACTTTGGATTAACTGTGCGTGCGTCACAGCGTTGTCTAGCATAAAAGTTACATAGAAATCAGCGATAACATTTTCCAGTGCGTTTGTTTAGCTCATGTAGTTTAGGTGTTACGTGTGCGTTGCTGTGACTGTTATCTGGAAGTCTTTACTTTCAAAAGGATTCGCAAGCGACTAGGTACATTATATCAATCATAGTCCCTGTTTAGATTTAGGTTGCTCTCTCTGATTATGGATTTTTTTCTTAATTTTTTAGTGGATTACACCAAACCAGATTAACTTAAGTCTGAGTTGGAGCTAACTTCCAGTTGAATAAATTTAGGTAAATCTCGGCTGAATCGGAGTTACACCTCAGTTTTCAATTAACTCCTAAGCGATAATCTTTATTGGTGTAGCGGATTGAACTGATTTAAGAGATTTAAGTCTAAGCTGAGTCGATTTAAGCTAATCGTCACTTAATCCAATTTAGTGCAATCCACCGTTTGACAGGTTACTATCGCTGCACAACAGGCTTTAGCTGACCTCTGGTCAGTTTACTTAAAACTTTTTGCTTGATTTTGCTTACTGAAGGTTTTGCCGCAGATTGGGCTTGTTTACTTAAATAAAGCGTCTTCGGCAACACTGTGTTAGAACTTGGATGCGAAACTCTCGATAGAGATTTAGGCAAGAAATGTGACTGAGATATAATCATTGTTTTTAATCTAGAATAGTAATTATTATATCAGCATCTAGCACTACTAGGACTGACATAAGGTAGACACACATAAGAGTTTATCAACCTCCACTCAGGGCAGTTGACAGCCCCCTCCCCCATGGCGAAAAGTTTCTAGCTGCGGTGAGACAAAAAAGATCTGAAAAAATGAACCCAAAAATGATCTGAAACTTGAAAAATTGCTAAATTTTTTCGGCTGTCGCCGGAAATAAAACAAAACCAGGAACCACCCCTGTTTCCGTCGGGGGTCAGGCACCCCCCTCGCTGCTAATTGGTAACGTGCATCTGTGAGAGGCTGCATAGCTTAATAGACAGATCACGAATCTAGTGCATATAGAGCATTTATTATTTATACTATGATATTATGCATATTTATAGTGTCAACGCGCGTTTATTTTTATTGAAAACTTATAGAAGTATTACATCATTAAAAAGAGCAATTTCTAAGATTGCGATTGGTGTATTGAATGTTCAAAACGGTAGCGCATTGCAGAAGTTTTAAGCAAAAATGATAATTAAGCCGATAGCTGAATGCGCAAAGTCTAATTGTGCAGTAAAACAATCTGAAAGTGTTTGCGTTCACCTTTCAGAAAGTCACCTTTCAGAAAAGATTTTCTCAACGTTCACCTTTCAGAAAACTGAAATGTTGCAACGTTCACCTTTTAGAAAGTTGAAATTTTGGAACGTTCACCTTTCAGAAAGTTGAAATTTTGGAATGTTCACATTTCAGATCTTGAAATTTTGGAACGTTCGCCTTTCAGATAGAAATTATGGAATCATGAATTCATCCACGTGTACAGGATCTCAATTGTCAGGTCAGATTGTGGCTGGCCCACGAGTCTCGCGCCGCGGATTGGCTTTGGGGGCGCGGGTCAAAAATTTTGACCCGCGTCCACCCCTGACATTACCTGATTCAAGTGACATCAGATTTCACTTGCAGTGGATTAAAATTAGTTGTTAGTTAATTCAGTTAGTTAATTAGTTGACTGCTAAGGAAAAAAGTTCCTAATTTATTTTTAATTTAATATTAATATAACTAAAATCCCCAGAGTATTTTTAATAAAATATTAATATAAATAGAATCCCCAAATTATTTATCCCCAAATGTTGATTGAACGACTTAGAGCAAAAAATTTTCTGCTGAAAAGCCACTTGTTATTCTTAGTTGTCAACTTAAGTCTTAGTTGGTAACGAAAGGGGTGCCCCACCCCGCGGGGCGAAGCGGGGCGGGGCAAGGTTCTCATGGGGCTGGGCGGGGCAGGGCAACGAAAATCCGCCCGCGTCCAACTCTGCCTTGTAGTCAATACTTAAAATTTACGAACAAGAAATTAGGTTAAAATATGAATTAATAATTCATTTTCATACTAATTGAATAAATAATAAATACGCTTAAAATATTGTTTGTTATTGTTGCATAATTATCAGTATGAACATTTCAAATTTTTATTCTGAAAGGCTTTCCAAAATTTCAATTTTCTGAAAGTTGAACGTTCCAAAATTTCGACTTTCTGAAAGGTAGATTTTGGCTTTCTGAATGGTGAACGTTGAGAAATTTCAGTTTTCTGAAAGGTGAACGTTGAGAAAATCTTTTCTGAAAGGTGACTTTCTGAAAGGTGAATTTCTGAAAGGTGAACGCAAGCGTTATTTAGAACTACATAAAAAATCAAACCAGTTAGATCACTGACAGCTAAAAAGAGTATTTCCAAGCTTTAAACTGGTGTATTGGACATTCAAACCGTTGCACATGCCCGAACTTACAAGCTAAATTAAAAGGGACGGGACTCCAATGGGCAAAATCAAATTGGGCAGTAAAACAACCTAAAAGTTTATTCAAAACTAATCCAAAAATTCATAAAAATTACATGACTAAAAAGTGCAGTTTCAGAGCTTTCGATTGGTGCATTGAACGTTCAAAACGGTTGCGCGTAACTAAAGTTACAGGCAAAAATGATCAGTGAGCCAAATGCGCAAAGTCAAGTTGTGCAGTGCACCAGTCTGAAAGTGTTGTCCGAAATTCATGGATTTAGCGGATTTAGCAGATTTAGGATTTAGCAGATTTAGCAGATTCAGTTAAAACGCTTATCCAAATTTGTTTGGATTTATTGGATTTATCGGATTTAGGCGCGCGCTAAATCGGCTAAATCCTGGAATTTTGGATAACAGATTTAGCAGCGCTAAATCCGATAAATCAAATCCGTTAAATCAAATCTGCTAAATCCATTTTGGATAAGGGGGTAAGCTCAGTCTTGCTAAACGCAGTCTAAGGGCAACATTCCACCCTATGTAATATGTGTAGAATTTTTCATTACGATGTTCTAATTACGCCTTAGACTGGTTTTAACGTGAGACTGCCTTTATGCATTCATACGTTTCGAACAGAAAAGTTTTGCGGTAAAACTTTAATGGAGTAATGGATATACAAGTATGTCCATGGGCATCAAGCGTAGGAGCTCAACATTTTTACAATTACATATTTAACGAACAGAGTGACAGGCGATATATTTAGCAAACCAGTCTTGAATCTAATCCGCAAAGTCCATTGGTTATGATCCGACCTTAATGCCTGTTACTTGCAGCAGATGCATAAACAACACAGAAAGATATAATCAACACGTGAAAGTTTGGTGCAAAATGTAATCATTAAATGTTGCAGCCTGCTGTTAATTATGGAACCACTTCCGTATACTACGGCAAAGCCGGTTGCGCAGCATAAATTGATTACCAACCAATATAAGTGTAGTTTTTAAGATGTGTGCGACGTAGCGTGGTGAAAAGTTTTGTTTATCTGTCAGCCTAATGTAGGTATATTTATAGCGTTAGATAAGTAAGACGTAATTAGAATTTTTTCTTTTGCGACTAGGGCAGCGCAGGACCAGGCGGTACTGCTGTTCAGGGGCACCCGTGCACAGGATACAAAACAGGCTGCAAAACCAATCCTACATGCACAAATCAGTTTAATCTCCAAGAGCACGTAGCATTTGTACTAGAGATTGAGCTGATATGATCAGACACTTCGCTTTGATCTGAGCTTAGAAAGTTCAAGAAGCGATTTTGAATATGTTGCATCCATTTATATAAACTTTTGGTGAAGCATTAACGCATTGGGTTTTGCAGCACATATTGTTCAACAAAGTTCTGTGAACTCTGTCTGCTATGCATTTTGCATGCGTTCAAATACAAGCGAGCTGACAGACACAATGTACCTAAACGCACACACACACACACACACAAACGCACAGTCAGGCTACGCACAGTCAGGCTGCAGCACAGTCACAGCAGGAAAGTGACAGCACAGTGAAAGCGAGACAGCACACAGGCTGTGCAACACTGTAACACTTAAACACAGTCTTAACCAGTGGCTAGCTATAGGGAACGCAGACACAATTATACAGCAACCGCACAGTAAAACATGCAGCCGCACACGCAAAGCATACTTTGCACTACAGTACACTAATCATAGCAGCATGAACTTAAATACCTGTTGCGCTGTGGCGCAACAGGAAAAACCAAGCAAACCTGCAACGGAGCTGACCAAATCATGTTCACATAGGTGGTGACCTCCCGAAAGCGTTGCGCGTCAACCGACATCAGATTCACAATTTCTCCCACTGTTGACTCGCGACGGGAAGCACTCGACAGCCGAAGAGACTGCAGAAATATACTCACCATAACAGCTAATCAATTAATTACAGTTAATCACACTACACTATTGCAATTATTAAATCGCTTTTTCTAAATAAAACCACTCAACACCTATTATTCAACACCTTATATTCTTTCCTGCTCTTCTATTTTCAAAAGAGCTTTCAAAAAAGAGTCCTACACACCACTTGACTGTTCAAATATTAGTTATATCAGTTTTATTCTATACCAGTAGTATAATAGTGTCCGCGATCACACCAGACTTGGGTGAGGAAGGATTCAAAAATTTGGTGGTATGTTTAACGTATAAAATCCTGCTAAAATCTCCCGCAATCCCCCGTACTGCAGTCTAGCTCATTGAGAAGAATACAGGAGCCGAGGAGTTATATTTAACGGTGTGGCTGATAGAAGCCTCGTTTTCTAAACATTTAAGCTACAAATTTTTAATATAATTTTTTTTAAATTAATGCAAAATGTTATAAAAAATTCTTTTTATGCAACTTCAACTTATAGTTTTATGCAAAAGTATAATTATATAAATTTTGTTTAATTACTCAAATTTTATTGCAAATTTTAACTTGTTATAAACCCACTTAATTACGTTACGCGGCCGTTTTTTTTAATTCAATACAACACTTGCATGTGTGTGTGTGACAGCAGCCAACTACTGGCTGGAAACTAGTTAGTAGTCTAGCGGTTTTCAGTGTATCAACTGTAACTTAACCGTTATAGATCCGATCATCTCGAATAAGATGTCATTTTATACTAGCTTAATATTAGGGCTAAACGGTGAAAAAATTAAGCTTAGTTGCTATGCTAAAAGCAGGTATGGCAGGTTTGTGTACCTGACAGTGATTTTTGGGCAAAATGATGCAGCACACTTTACGCTCATGGCCTATTTCTTAGCGGTTACTCGGTAGATTTAGGTGATCAGTACATCATTGTATAGGATATTACTAGTAGTACAAGCTGATGTGAAAATCTACGCTGAATACCTGTGTTACGGCAGGGGAAGGTGTTCCTAGTTTAACCATATGCTAGTTTTTGGGGAAAAGTGATACAGTAAATTTTACGGGCATGGACAATTTCTTAGCCATTATAGGGCCGGTCAACTTGAGCATCTACATCAATGTATAGCCTGTCACCCGTACTGCAAGATTATATAAAACGCTAAGCTCAATTCCTACTCTGTGTGTGGTTATGCCTGTTTCAGTGCAAGACACTTATTTTTTTCTATGACTTGCAAGGACTCTGTGGCAGCTTGTAGTTAAAATGATACCACACATTTTACGAGCATGGAAATTACTAAGCCGTTACTGGTCCAATGAAGACGAGCAATAGATCAATGTATAGCAATAGCCTGTCATCAGTACTACAAGGTGATATAACAAGCAGCAATCTTATGCAAAATTTTTCTGCTGCCTTTACACTTTCGCAAAGTTTGTCGCCTGTCGCCTTACAATTGTCGTTGCTACGTCTACGTTTCTGTAATTAAGTGGCTGGGTGGCCAACCAAAAAGTTTAGTATGTCGTTTTAGTTTTTATTGCAGCAAAAATGACATTTTTTGTGAATATGCAGCTCATAATGTGAAAAATCTTAGTTTTGAAATTTTTTAGCTTCTGGACCTTTAAAGGATCACCAGTTCTAAAATTTTCGGTGTTTTGAGCTTCAATTTTAGTTTAGATGCCACTCTGGTTTGGTTTTTGAACGAAATATTATGCTAATTGTCGTTTTTGCGTTAAAATTTCAATTAAGTGCGCTTTAACACATTGTAAAAAAATTAAAAAGTCAGTCCGCCTCAAAATTGTTTCCTGGCCACTGGCCGTATGTATATATAGGACATCAAACTTGACCACTAACATAACAAATTTTGACAACTACGCGACTAGAATAACAAAAGTTCAACTGCCCAGTAATCAAAATGTCAAGAAGCAGCGTAAAGACCTGTCGGCATTGCGATGCCGACAGGAAAAAGCTAAGCTGAATTGTTACTTGGTGGGTAGCTATACTTGTTTTAGTAAACCCTATGCTAGTTTTTGGCCAAAATTATACCGCACCATGGGCGATTATTTAGGTGTTACGGGGTCCATCATTGCGCCATTTTTAGCCTATCAATAGTACAAATTAATATAAAGCGTGTTTTTTCATTGGTTTGTTTTTGTTTTAGTAACTTTTAGTAACTAGATAAGACCGGGATGGATACCCCGTCTATTGACGGTGGTCGTCGGGGAAAGCGGTTACTACAAAAATGCCGTAATCCCTCACCTCGACAACCACTCGCATGAAGTGGGTCCGTTTGCCTTTGAAACCCAGCATCCCGACCACTTCATGATGGCCGTAAACAATCCGCCAGCTGTTCCCCCCACCCACTCCCGGGACAAGTTATTGAAAAGGACTTTTTGGGTGATGAGCAGATATTCGTCCAGGCGAAGAGCAAAGGTACTCTTGCCGCGAACATTTTTGTCTGCAGCCGGAAGATGTGATTCTATGTGGTGGACGCTGAAGTGCACTTGCTGCTTGCCTGTTGCATTCATTTTTTTTCAAACTAACCTACTTTTTCCTTTGGTTGAGTTTTAAACCCCACGAAATTTGTTCATAGTAAGATGTGTCCTTTTCAGTACCAATTAATTGTCGGTTGATCGTCGGCAACAAAACCTCGATCCTCTATCCTGAATAATCTCATCAATATTTCTTGCTTTCAATTCATTGTCAAATAGGCATCTCACCTGTAGCGCCCAGGTAGCCCCAGAAACCGAGACCATCAGGGGAAGTTTCGAGGTATTTTGCCCAGACTGGCACACATAGACCAACGGGTGTAATTATAACATTCAAATTATAGTCTGCTTTCAGTTTTTGTACAAGCGCAGGCTTGCCATTTTCCACCTTGAAAATTTCCACCTGATTATGCGACGTAGGGTGAAGAGTACTGAAGACGCAGTCCATAGGGCTCCGTTTGGCGCAAAAACTATGCTGCCCCTCGCCCCAGACCGCCTCGCCCACTGCCTGCAAGCGCCAGGTCAGGAGGACGTCCTTGGACAGCACTTGTAGCAGGACCACCCCACGCCAGTTATCCAGTTAATCGTAGAGACCCTTGTTCGTTCTTGTAGAGGGCCACGAGGAACCGTCTAGAAGCTCGGGGACAGTTCTTTCGTTGTTCCACAGGTCCTTTACCAGCCGGTGCAGGATATCGATCACCGCGGAAAGTCCTTGACACACTCAGCACACCTGACAGACCTCCCGCCTTCCCTTTCTTGAGCCGCTGGACCGCGCGCTCCACCTCCTCTCGCGTGGGCGGTTCCAGTCCACCGCGTTGGCGAACCATGGTAGCTCGTCCAGCACCGACCTGTTGACGTCCCGGGCAACATTCAGGACCCAAGTACCTGCCGATGCTGTCCAGCTGCAGGCTGTCGCAGTTGTTGGCACGGTACTTCAGTTCACCCCTGGGGAATTCCTTGGCCAGCTCAGCGTTTGGTAGAGGCCGCTAGGGTTCCTCTACTCCCAGTTCCGCTCAATCGCCTCCGCCTTGGCCTAAGCTTTCCTCCATCTCGCGTAGGCAGCGTCGTAACTGCTGGGTGGTCTCACGGTAGCGCTGCCTAGAGCGGGTCGATGGTTTGGACTTGTACAGGCTGAACTGCTGCTGCCGTTCTTCTGCCAGCCGCCGTAATTCCGTCTGGTTTTCAGCCAACCATGAGTTATGGCCCTTCGGTTTCAGCCCGATGTGCTCCACCGCACACGACCGGATAATCCGGGTAAGCTGGCCGATGACGGACTCCGCCTCCTGGCTCCACTGGTTCGCTGCCTGCTGGAGCTTCAGTCAGTCGCTTTGCATCATCTGCGTGGGTCACTTACTCAGTTATTGCGCTTCACCCACCCTCGTACCCTGCATGGGTCCCTTACTAACCCTAGCGTGGGTGCGTGGGTCAGTGGCGTACCCAGAAAAAAATTTCGGGGGGGGGGAATGACTTTTCGATTTTTTGTAATGGGTTAAAATGCACTTTTTAGCAATTTTAACACTCATGAAACGCCTTACAAACGCAAGACTATTAAACCACAAGGTTGCAGGGGTCTGGTGGCAACAGCCCCCAGAAAAAAGTAGGGAAAATTTTCGATTTCTTGGCCAAATTCTGTCAATTGGAAGCGTATCAGAAAGTTTTTCCGGCCAGACCATAAAAACCAAAGGACACAAGGTTGCAGGGGTCTGGGGACGGCAGCCCCCAGAAAAAAATTGGCGATTTTTCTAATTTTTAGACTGAATTTGGTCAACTGGAGACGTATCAGAAATTTTCCTGACAAAATTTAAAACAAAAGATGGGAGTGTCATATCAGACGGTGTATTCCACAAGTAAATGTAGCATAATATACTCGTGTAGACATGCACATGCAGCATACTGTCGTTGTGTATACATGCATAGGCTTTGATGAAAGACAATAACGAGGAATAGTAAGCCACATAGTCGCAGGGGTCTGGGGGCGGCAGCCCCCAGAAAAAAATTGGGAAAATTTTTGATTTTTAGGCCAAATTTAGTCCATTGGAGACGTATCAGAAAATTTTTCCGGTCGGACCATAAAAACCAAAGGGGGGACCCTTGTGTAAAAAATCACTGGGGAAAAATTTCGGGGGGGGGGGGAATTCCCCCCATTCCCCCCCCCCTGGGTACGCCCTTGGCGTGGGTTCAGCCTACACCACTGTAGGCTGGGTGTAGGCGTTGTCCATGCGTGTAATAAGTGTAATTTCTAGTATGTTAGCTAAAAGCTCGGAGAGTAAGACACCATTTGGCTCACTGTAATCGTTCCTGGTCAGCCAGATGGCTACTCCAGTTGATTCTGTACTGGTATTTATTTTACTCACTAGCTCGGAGGTCAATGTATACATACCACTACCGGGTATAGCAAACACATTGCCTGCAATTATAGCACTATTATTTCGAGCATTTTTCGTAAATCCTGTGAACATACAATTTATTGCACCTACTACATAATTTGACAAATTCATTTTGGAAAGCGGATGCACCAATTTGGTTTTGTACGCTCACCCAAAACGACATATGAACATCCTTAATAGTAGCTGTTGGGCTAACTAGTAGCCACCACCACTTATTATTTCAGAAAACTCACTAACACACGTATCTACATCGTCAAGGTTTTGATACCTAAGATCACCTTGCTTGCCCGTATCAAAAACTATTGCGGCTGCGCCATACCACACACGTAACCCAAAGACAGCAAAGACACCGTAAAGACAGCATCATCATCATCAGAATGACCCAGGGGGGATCCGAACCGCCCATTTCTGGATCTACAGACCAGCGCTCTACCGTTGAGCTACTGGGCCGACAATGAGCTGTCATAAATCCCTTTAACTACTCTAGGCGGCCTAGCTTACTTCACACTGACGCCTAATGTTGTGCTGTGGGCTCGACCACACTTATTGACAGCCACCTGCACTTGAACAAAAGATTACCACCAACCATAGAAATTTTACTACGAAAAAATACGCAATTACCTTAGTATTTAGAACTTTCCAAATTAATCCTTGAAAAAACGGAGGCTGTACTCTATGCCCATCAGTTGACTATGTACATTAGTGTAAAAGTTTACCTCAATGTCTTTCATATAATTATGTCGCTCAGCATTCATATATTCCTCCCCTATCGGTCGTAAAAATTTTGGGTTTTCTATCACCACCAAAAACCTTTTTGATTGCCACCAGGGTAGTACCAGGTTTTTTATCCTTCAACGGTTTTTTTACCCAGGCAAATTTTGAAAACCCATCAATTACTACCAGTAAGTATTTGATATCGTCATTGTACCGAATAATGACCGACATATCAGCTAAATCCGCCTGCCACAAATCAGCAATTCCTGCTATCTGCTGTGAATGTGCCTACGTCTAGTGAAATCAAGATTTTTTAAGCCATAGCTAAGGCCATGGCCTAAATTTTTCCGTGTTGGCCTAATTTTTTTCAGCGATTGAGGCCAGGTGGACTAAACTTTTTTGAGCTGACATTGAAAAAAATTTCCGATACGTCTTTAATTGACCAAATTTCGGCCGGAAAATCAAAAATTTCCCCATTGTTTTCTGGGGGCTGCCGCCCCCAGACCCCTGCAATATCCTAGGTTTCTGTTCCTTACTTTTACCTTAATAAAAGCCTGTGCGATTGTACGTGGGTGCATTAGCAACTATTTAGTTGCTTAATTACACTGTGTAAAGTATCGTCTTAGCTGTTTCACCGTAAAATGTGTCTGTTTTTGTATATTTACAGTTTGCAATGTAAAGAAACTTTTGGAAAATTTATAGATTTTCTAGTTTGTGGACGATCGCCGGCGCGCCGGTTGCGTAATTGTCGGCGTTTTGAGCTTCAATTTTACTCTAGATCAGGGTTGGCAAGTCTCGGGTTTGCAACCGAGACCGAGACCGAGACCGAGACCAGGCAACCGAGACCACCCAAACGAGACCTACGAGACCGAGACCAGCCCTTGGGGGACCTTTTTTCAAGTTTCAATTTTAAAAATTTGAGATACTTTGAAATGTAAAAAATTTGTGATTAAGTTACAAAAAAGTGACCATTAGGTTGTATGAGTGTATGACTTGCGACTTTGCGAGAAACGTAACATTGTAAACGACCGGATGCATGAGAGTAAGTGATTGACAGCCGAACCCGGAGAAAATAGGATTATTTTCTTATTATTTATTCTGTCAACTTTTTGTATTTTTTAATAAGTTTCGCACACTTCCTCGCATACCATAGGGTGTTTTATAGTGCCTTGCACACATTGGCATTTTGGCAGTCTGACTCAGGTGCCAGCTTAGAATCGTCCATGCTGGTGCAGTGGTGCTACTGTCAGAAGTTCTGATGCGAGCACCATCCCGTACCAGAAGTTTCTTCCGCTGACACAGTTACGTGGGGGACAGGTTTGATGCCCCAACCACGCCATAGCCCAAAAAGCTTTTGATTGTGCCTAAGTTTTTTTCATAAAGTTGACGTTTTGACATGCGTTGAGAGGTTGGGGCTCAAGAAATTTAATTAAACTGCCACCCAATACGCGCTTCGTAAAGTTGCCGAAGCCAGCAAATTTTTAATTACAAATCAGCTACGAAGTTAGATCTATTTGGTAAATGATGGTTAGTATTTTTACTGTTTAACATATGCTTGAGAGGTTCCACATATAAATGCAACATCGATACGTCAGACAAGCCTTCTAGCTCAAGCTTTAACTAATAGCTTGATGTACAAAGTTTAAACTTAAAGTCAGTTTGCCGAATGCCGGTGAACTGACATGTCTGCAGCAGACAGTTGTGACCATTTCATGCTTGGAATTCTATTTGGAAACTTATATATTGTAAAAAAAATCTTCGTGATTTTATAAAATTTTGAAAACTTAAAGTCTCATCTGAAATACCGAGACCACCCTATGGCAGGTCTCGGTTTTCCTACCGAGACCGAGACCGAGACCGAGACCAGCCTAGTCTCGGGTTTTTTACGAGACCTAGACCGAGACCGAGACTGCCAACCCTGCTCTAGATGCTGCTCTGGTCAAAAAATAGATTGTTTTTGAACGAAATATACAAATGTCGTTTTTCTCGTTAAAATTACAGCAAGTGCATTTTAACGCATTGAAAAGTCAGGCCCTTTCGTAATGTTTTCCTGGCTACGCCTCTGTACAATACTTGCACATTTTCCAAAACAAAATTTTCAACAAAGCAAAAATTGACTTGGCCTAACGTTTTTCTCAGTTGGCCTAAAAAAAATTTGGCATTGAGGCCAGATGGCCCAAACGTTTCAAACAAAAAAACCCAGAGTGGAATCATACAAAGCATCAAGTGTCCTGAGTTTGCAACCAAAGCTCCTCACGACTCGTGCAGTCCTGCACTCTTGGCCTGGGAATAAAGACTATTAGTTCCCCCCAAAGCGTCCTATGCTACCGGGGCTATAGTATATATAGGACAACTGCTCTATCTTTTCTACATACCAGAACCAACAGTCTGCTTAATAAGTATCAGACATAAAGTGTCATGATTTTTTTCTTCCACATCATATATCAGTGAAGGGTAAATATGGGAATAGTACAAATGCACAGCGTTCATGTGAAAAATGTCAACATCAGTGTCCCTGCATGAGTGATTGTTGATAAGAGTTTGACTGCAAGCATTGCAGGCACTTCTGGCAAATAGGTGACACAATATTTGGAGTTGCTGGGGCAAGTAAAAGCTTCCGTAGTGATCAATAAATGACGTGATGCATTTCGCACGAAAATTTGCCAACAGTCCTTGTTTAATGATGGGGTACAGGGTTCCATAGGGCCAGCAGCGTTGAAGTCTTGTTTCGGTAGGAACATGTAAGGAAAGCCCAATTCGGATAAACGCGCCGTCAACAACAACAGAAGGCGTTAAGTGTCACATGATTTTATTCTTCAACATCATAAGTCAGTGAAGTGTAAATATCGGAATCGTACAAATGTACAGCGTCTATATAATAAATGTCTGAATCAGAGTCTCTGCATGAACGATTGTTGATGAGTGTTTGACAGCAAGCATTGCAGGCGCTTCTGGCAAAAAGGTGACACAATATTTGTAATTTCTGGGGCAAGTGGAAGGTTATGTAGCGATGAATGAATGACGTAATAAATTCCGCGCGAAAATATCGTCACTCGTCGTTTTATGTTGGGGTAAAGGGTTCCATAGGGCCAGCATCGTTGAAGTCTCGTTTCACGCACTAACATGTAGGGAAAGTCCAATTCAGATAGACGGACAGTAACTTGATGGGCGCAGGAGTCATGACCGATTAAATTGTCGTCAACTGTATCGCGATCGACATCGTTGGGGGTATAAATCGGAGAAAGTGGGGGCGGGGAGTAAAGAGACCGTCACTCATAATGGTAAACTGAAAATACAAATAACAATACATACAATAATAAAATAGTGGTTTTAACCCGTTTCGCTCGCTCCCGCGAGACTCATCAGGCACCATTTCAGGAAATAATTAAGACTAATATAGCTTTAATAAAATTTTACACTATAAACAATATTAGAAAATGAAAAGTTGAAAATAATGACATAGTTTAATAATCGATTACGACAACTGTCTACCAGGCTTCTACACCCTACCCAGTCACACGTTAAAAATAGCTCCTCCGGCTCCTGTACCCTACCCGATTCGCTAGACTACAGTACGGGGGAATGCAGGAGATTTTAGCAGGATTTTATACGTTAAACATACCACTCAATTTTGAAGCCAGCTCCCCACCCAATCTGGTGTCTAATGGGGACACTATACTCGTACGTAAGTACATGGGCTAGGCTAGGGTAGGTGAACTTGACCTTAAAGGTGGCGCTCTGTATAACCGAATTTTGGCGATAAAACTTTTCAGTCAAGTTTTCGCCCATTAACTCAAGAAGAAAAGTTGTTTACAATTAAACAAGCTTTCATTTGATACGTCAAATTTTGTTCAACTTGAAATTTCAACGAATTTTTCAATGGGAAAGAATCTTTAAATCGATACACCAAAAAATTCTATATGGCTTTTAGTACTTTTTAAAACAGTTTTATGCATCGAATTGCTAGCTGCAACTTTTAAAAAGTCGTATGTGAAGGCAAACCTTTCTCAAAAAATTTCCCAAATACGTTGAGCAGCATTGACATAAATACACTACTTTTCAAATCATTTTTCGTTAGTTAGTTTATGGCTTCTGAAACTTTTCTCAACGAATTTTAGTACTAAAAAATTATTATTTTGGAAAATACGTATGTGAAGGCTAACTTCAGGTTTCTGAAATTGGGCAATAGGGTTCATTTTTAGAAGATTGCTGTCAGCTGCGAAAACCGATCTACATGAAACTTTACAAACTATTAAAGCAGATGTATATGGAGGTGCCGAACTTGAATTGTAAATATTATGATTTGCCTCAATATGATAGGCTTTTTAAAACGTCAATTTAGATAAAAATTGAAATAACAAAAAATTGTCACCAGTAACTAAAATTCCATATAAATGGCAATAGACTGGCTTAAATTAATTTAAGCAATAGGTTGTTAAATTTGGTTAAGGCACCATTGAGCTACGTCAAAATTAGTAAAGTTTTTCAAAATTTCAATTTTGATGCTGTCATAAAATTTGCTAAAATGCTCTAAGGCTCATCAAACTTTGCAAAAATACTTGCCTGGTGTATATCTTGATTGCACTTAAGCAAAAAAGTTCGTATCATCAAGAAACGAAAAATTATAGCAATTTGATTTATTGGAAGTTACTCAGAGCGCCCCCTTAATGGAAATCAAGTAAACCGCATAATCAACTCTTCACCTACAATATTGTGAATTAGATGTTGTTTTTGTTGTTTTTGCCGTTTTTCCTACAACTGGGTTTCGGATGGCCAAAAAATAATCGCCAACATTCTCTAAATTTTAAGCATCAATTGATCGAGCATAAATACCAGCAAGCATACCAATGAGGACGAAAATACTGAAATAAACTGAGGTGTCAGAGCCAACCTTAGTAAACACAGCTGAAACCAAAATGGATTTTATATCCATGCCAAGTAGGCACATGCGATGTAAATATTGGTGCAGCAAGAACGTGTACAGCATGGACACTGCAAACATGGTGCCGGCATACAAAAGACCATACCACAGGGGCTGACTTGGGTCCTTAGTGAATCCAATCAAACGCCTAAAACCATGTCACTATCAAGACATACATTGCAGTTATACGCAGGATATACGTTGCCGTTGTTTTTTATTTTAACAAAAAGTGGTAAACCATTCTGTGTTCTTAACAAAGTAAATTAGATGTATTGTTCATAGACGACAGAAAAACTATTGCCATCTTATAAAATTTAACCACAAGTATTGTTAAAATATCAAATCTAAACAGCAGGCCATACTTTAGCAGCTGTGGATTGACAAACTGAAGCAAATCCGCCACGAATTTGAACAAAATGGCCGGTAGAATCGTTGACTTAAAACAGGATAGCAGATTAAAGACAATTGAAGGTTTTCGCACTACTGGTTCTTTGGCACCCCTGGCTTTTTCATCGACTATTTCAACACCTTCATCATTCACTGTATAATTTACTTGCAACTTTGACTGCAATTCGTGATTCTGCCTGAAATGAATATGAAAAATAAAATGAATAGGGGGTTTGTATCATAATGTGATAACTGATTTTCGATGCAGCTCTTGACAAGCCCGACAACAAAAATCTATAGTCGAGTTGAAAAAAACATCTTTCATCTACATAAGATGACTCACAAGTCGCTTTTTTAAATCTACTTTCTGTCAGCGCAGCAGCTCATTTAGAAAGAGTCTGGGTATCAAAGCACACAATACATGCTCTTGATACCCAGGCTCCCCCTACAATGCCTCTGCACAGTGTGTGCATTGCTAATGTGTGTACTATGTATGTATGTCAAGTGCCCACTGCACACACGTTGATAAAAATATGCAAATTAGTTTGATAGAATTTGCAAAAGTGTGAAGATGAAGAGTGTATAAAACATCGTATGTTCTCATCGGCTTGCCGACCGGTTTCCCACTTTCTCGCAGTGGCAAGCGAAGACTGTCCATGGCAGCAACAAAGAGGAACCGACGAGGGACCTGTGACTCCCGCCACCACGGGGGCCTCTCAAAAAATTGCTTTGGCGGAAAAACGTTCTGGAGATTGGACAGAAGACACACTAGCAGACTGGTGTGGTTGAGACTACAAAATGACATTGAGACGAACCCTGGGCCGAACCGAGAAGAACATCTACGAAGAAAAGAGAGAAGACACAAACTGAGGAAATTGAAAATTGAGGAAAAGGAAGCCACCGACAGCTTCCAATACCCTAGAATCGTGACTTGGAATGTGCAAAGGGCCTCTGTTCGACCAAACAATCGGGACAGACTAGTGGAAATCGCACGACAGTGCTACCAACAGAAGTGGGATGCCGTGCTGGTGACAGAACTATTAGCCGAAAACAGTGGCATAGTCCACCTGGGAAACGAAAACCAGAACCTAGTACTCATCCACGGGAAAAGGGCCGGCATATTGCTAACAAGGAGATGGGCTAAGAAATGGTTAGAACAGGGGGCATCCAGATGGACAGGCGATCGAGTGTCGGCGGTAGATAACTACAGACTGGTGGCGGGTTGCCAACCCCTAACAGACCATGGCGAGCAGGAGTTGGAGCGATACCGGGGGGAGCTGGAAGAACAACTCCTACTATCGAACTCATCGGAATGGCTCATAATCGGTGGGGATCACAATTCATCTCCCGGTCAAGTGATCACGTCTGCCTGGAACACCAAGGTAGCCGGGAAGTTCGGTTTGAGCCAGACGAATGAAGCCGGCTTCTCTCTACTGGAATGGTGCAAAAACAACGGTCTCTGCTGTGTCAACTCCTTCTACAGTCACGGTAACCGAGGCACGTGGTATCACGCAGCAAGACACCAGTGGTTCGAACTGGATGGTTTCATCTGCAGACAAAGCCAAAGGACCCGATTGGTTAGATCTGTAACTACCGTGAGCGAAGACAGCTTCTCTGACCACAGGCCAAAAACTGATAATCATCGAAAACCAGGCCACAGGGAACCAAGGCGGAAACAGTGGAACACGGTAAAGAAACAGAATAGACGGATCCGATGGGAAGCTCTCAGGTCATATGAATACGCGGAAAGGTATCATCAGGAATCAGAAGTGGCGGGGAATAAGTTGGGGCCGGAGGCCACATGGGATTACATCAGCAAGACGATCACCGAAGTGGCGGCTCAGGCCTGTGGGAATGAAAAAAGAAGAGAAAGGCCATGGTTAGATGATCACCAAGACGATATGCGCACAATGGGAGAGAAAATCAAGCGCACAACACTGGTACTACAGCAAAACCAGTTTTCGGCACAGGAAGCGAGAGACGAAGAGACCAAGCAGTTGCTAGAGGCACGAATACAACAACTCAAAACCGCCAGGTCAGGATACCGGAAACTGATCAAGAGTTGGATCAAAAAATGGGAACGAGAATGGTGGAGGAAAATTGTCGACGAAGCAGTGGAGGCTCACAACCGGGGGGACCTGGGAGCACTTTATAGCCTTCTGCGAAAGCTCGTGCTCAGAGATCTGAAGACGGCACCGATGAGCGACCATTTCACTGCCAACGAATTCAAGAAACACTTCGAAGATATATCGAAAGAAAAGTATGAGAATGACCCGGAGCCCGGAGGCTACGCTCGAGTACATCAACTCTCTTGACAGACCAGAGAATGAGCACTTTCTGACCCAATGCAACAGCGAACTCGACGCTCCTATAACACCAGAAGTTATTCAGGTGGAATGGTCCAACGTGAAAGAAGGAGCACCGGGTGAAAATGGCGTCAGAATCTGCTATGTGAAGAAGGCGGCTCCGGTGATGAAGCAAGCAGTGACTAAAGCGGTCATGCAGATGGCGAATAGTGACCCCGAGAAATGGCCGGACTCTGTAAAGACCGGAATGGTGATCCCATTGCACAAGAAGGGCCCGAGAAACAACATAAACAACTATCGGGGTATATGTCTGCTGTCCATGGCATCCCGTATTCTTGCCCGGGTCGTGGCATCAAGAATACCGTGGCATCAAGAATACGAAAATGGGCCGAAGACCTGAACATCTTGCCAGAAAGCCAGAACGGGTTCCGAGCGGGGAGATCCACAGCTGACTCGACACAAATTTTTATCCGGATCGACGAAGAGGTCAACCGACTTCGAGAGGAGAGGGAAAAAGCGGGAGAGCGCCTAGACAAAAGAGAAGACGATTTCGTAGCAACCCTACTGGACATCACCAAAGCCGATCCACGAGTAAACAAACCATACCTCTGGGCTATACTCCGTCGGTTGGGGACGCCGGCCAATACGCTGCGTATCCTGCAGTGGCTTCACGAGCGGACAACATACAAAGTAAAAGGGCGCAGGGAAATGAGTGACAGCTGGCAACCACTGCGGTGTCTGCGAGAAGGCTGTGCGACCTCTCCAGTGCTCTTCAATATATACCATGCCGTAGCTATGCGTCTAGCTACACAAAACCGGGATAACGAAGCCGCGGAAAGAAACCTAAAGGTGGGAATACCTTGGCGATGGATACCGGGTGCAGTTATACCACCGCTTCACAGTCGAAGAGCCATCAATAGTTCTGACTCGAGGGAGCTTACAATCAAAGAGTCACTGTTCGCAGATGACACAACGCTGATAAGGAGAGACGAAAGAAATGAGAACAGGAAAGGAGGTGGTAAAACGGTCACTGCTGCAGTTCGAGGAGAAATGCAACGACGGCAAGGAAGAACACCTGGACTTTGGACTCGAAGAGGGCAATAACTGTCAGAATGCTGGGGACCTGGGTAGGCAGGAACCATGACATACAACATCGGGTCGAGCGAACTCGTAAAGCCTGGTGGGCAGTGAGGCGGCGACTAAAGCACTCCAAGCTGCCAAAGAAAACTCAGGCTAAAATCATAGAAACGTGCGTGGAGGCTGTACTACTGTTTAACTGTAGTATTCGACCCTGGTACAAAACGGAAATCAAGAAACTTCAGTCAACGATAGACAAATGCTGGCGTTATATCTGGTCGGACAAACGATCACAGCCCCTGAGACAAATGGAACAACTGTGTTCGACATCAGAGCAGAGCTGGGCGTAAAATCGGTAGAATGGAAAATAGAAAAACGGGTTTCTGGAACGAATTGGACACGTGCTGAGAATGCCGAACGAATGTATTGCGAAACAGGTCACCCTAGGCTGGCTAGATCACGGTGAGAAACTACCGGCCAGCAATAAACAGACAACTATCCACTACTGGAGACAGAAGCTAAAAAATCTCAATCTAGAACCCAGTAGTGCTGGAATAACAGCGACTCAACGAAGGGAATGGTACTCGCTGATACGCAATAGAATGGACCGGCTAACTGTTGAAGAAGAACACCGAAGGAATCACGGATCGACACCTCCTAAGACACGTGAAGCTACGGCTCCTACAGCAATACGTCGGGGAGTGAGATAATGCACAGTCTGCGGTCAACAATGTCGAACAACAGCAGCAAAATCATGCAAAAGTATGCGAAGGAGCGGCAGCTGGAAAGTGGCCATACTGTCACGAACTCAAGTCACGAAGTAACATATCGAAACATAAGAAAATCTGCCCGAGCAAACCGGTCACAGAGACAGACGGTCGGGCGGACACGAGAAATAACGCACCAAGAGGCCCGAGGAAGATGTGCGACTTTTGCGGGGTAGAACAATCAGCATCCAACATCTCCAGACACCAGCAGAAGTGCCGACTGAACAATCTGCAGAACGTTGGCATGCCCTGAAGGGGGCCGAATGCCATATCAGGATCAGGATATGTTCTCATCGTCAGCATGTGTGTATGCGTTTGTGTGAACGTTGGCGTTCGACATCGGTTCGAACAGCTTGTGTGTAGTTCACAATTTAGATAAGTACCTGATGACCTGATAATTAAAATCTCAGATTAAAATGTCAACTCATTCGAACAATTAGCAATAATCTCAAATTAAAACATTCATTCACCTCAGCTTCATTAAACTCACCTCAGTATGAGTATGTTTACTAAATTTTATACAGCATTAAATAACTAGTGCGATAATACTCAGACTCAGCTAAACTTGAAATAGATTTTGTACATTAGTTCTTCCGTATATCAAGACAGTGATCGTGTCAGTGGTGAGTACAGTACAACAATGCACAAGGCACAGGAATAGCGCACCGAAATTTTGGCCAAAAATTGTCGAAATCGGTGTTTTTTGGTCAAAAAAGGTAAACATTGCGCGTTTTGGGAGGGGTGGGTCAAAATTCCGTACACTCAGGGGAGTAGAGGGGCCCACTAAGTGGGTGGGAACGGTACTCAAAATTTTTGTGCTGTTACATGTATATGTCGTGCCTGAACTACTAATTTACCTCAATTAGTAACTGAGGTAAGGAATTCTACCTGAAACACCAATCGACGTTTCAGGTAACTTGGGACACTTATTCAAACAAAGGATTATGGTAATTGCCCTATCAAAGAGCAACACCGCCACGTCTGCAACAAAACTAGAACTATTGCAGGGCTTGCGTAGGGTCAAGTTCTGTAAATATAAACTTGTAAAGCGTTATGATGTCTGTGATAGTGCATTATAGGCCAGATATTGTATGTTTTTTCTTGACTGCTTTCTTAGTTTTTCATCTCACTTTGCTTTTTTTGTTTTAATTTTGAATCCGTTAAAAACTTTCGCACTACTTTTAATTTATTTGTTTCTTCCCAGTTTTTGCTTCTTGTCTTTTCAGAACATATGGATAATGTTTATTAATTTTTATTGGAGCTAGGGAAGGGTTTAAAGTTCATAAAAAGTTCGACTTCCCTTCTCAAGATATTTACACTAGAATGGTCCAGTGTCTGAAATCTGCACGGGGGAAAAACTTGTTGCCATTCCAGCTTGGGAAAAAACACGTTGTTGTTATTTTGATTTGGTAAAACAGTCAAGGTAAACCTACAAATGTGTTTGAGTTTGCACTTCACAAGTAGGTCTAAGACCAGCTGTATTGCACTTAAGTTTCAGACGTGGCGGTGTTGCTCTTTGATAGGGCAATTACCATAATCCTTTGTTTGAATAAGTGTCCCAGGTTACCTGAAACGTCGATTGGTGTTTCAGGTAGAATTTTTTACCTCAGTTACTAACGAGGTAAATTAGTAGTTCAGGCACGACATATATATGGTAGTTAGTGCTTATAAAGGGCATCATATCTCAGTTGTCAATTCAGTAGCCAATAGCAGTCAATACGCGTGTACGTTTTTGACACAAACACGTAAGCTGGAAAGGAAAAATATTTTGCTCGTCCGTCGGTTTCAACGTGAGATTGATTTACGTTTTTGCAGTCAGGTCACTGATCTAGTGTTACATAATTGAACCACACCATTTACCAAATTTTTTGCTGCCCAGCAGATTTTTGAATCGGTTTACCTATTTACCGAGGCCCAAAGAACTTTAGGGCTTACTGAGAACACTTTTGCACACAGCTTCTGCTTGTCTCCCCTGTCCTGACTTCTGACTATACTTGAATATATTGAACAAAATATGGTATAATTTTGCAAGAAAAACCTCAATACACGAAACTAACAATACCTAAATAACTCTGCTGCGCTTGATTCTATTTTGCCGCAATGAAATGCCGTATTTAAATTAAAACACCTGGTAAAATCTATTTACGAGTTTTCGACATAACGTCATATACGTTCATATGACGGGCCCCGGAACATTTTTATTTTGTTTAAAATGCCAATGTTAACACTAGCTACCACGTTCGCTTACTGAACTGAAAGCAAATGAAGCTGCTAGTCTTAACTTGGAATTTTATCAATGATTAAATAATAATAGCTCACAGACTTAAGGGGGTAGTGTCGCGAAAGCAGTCGATTTTGCGTAACTGTAAAACATTTTTAGAAAAAGATAAGACATCGTTCTTTATATACTGTGAAAATATATGTTGTGGCTAGTATTTTCGCGAAGTTTCATCAAAATTGATGCAGTATACTGTTTGCAGTGAGGTCGCAAAGTCGGAAAAATGACGTTTTAAAAACCTATTCACATTCGATTTTTTCGTCACAATTATCAACTTATTTGTTTAGTTTGTTTACATAGACTAAAAAGACATATGTTGTAGTTTATTTTACACAAAATTTAGTGCAAATTGCTTGAGTGGCTGCGGAGTAATACCTGTTTGAACTGTGAAACTGTGCGTAAACAGTGAAGTACTCACAGCAATAATGATAAATTGTGAAAAATTCAGACGCTTATTTTAAAATCAAAAGAAAAACGAACCTTCATTTTTCTTTTTCCTTATTTGTGGCAAAAAAATGTGCGTCGACACGTTATGTGTGCTTCACAAGCTGGCCAATCTGATATCTGGCTGAATTTTTTGAATTTTCATGTCCTTATTGTAGGATGTCTGGCTTACAATCTGTGATTGGTTCAAGATATTGGTAGTCTACTGTTTGGCAGTACACATTTAACACAGTATAGCATTGGACTAGTTTCTCAGTGAACGTACAAGTTCAAAGCAAAAAGATCTCTTTTTGCACCCTATGAGCAAAACTGCTTTCGAGACACTACCCCCTTAATCTTGTTTCGAAAAATTGCTATCATTTTATTCCTACTTTGCTCAAAAAAGCTTTGGAAGTGATTCTAAAATTACACTTAGTCCTAAAAAACAGCAAAAATGCATAACCTTACTGAACGTAGCTAGCGACAGCCCGCAGCCATTTTTTCTCCCATTTCGGCACCAGAGTGTCAGAACGATCCTCGTTATTCAATGAAAACAAATCAAAGTCGCTCAAAGGTCGTCGCCATCCATTTATCATGAGCCTGAAACAAAAAGTTGCTTAATTATTATGTTTATGTTGAATACTAAATAAAAAATAATCGGTGCATGCAACTTTTAAGTCATCTATTTTTACCAGACGGCAGACAGACATAAAATATATCATCGTTCACTAGTTTTCTTTCTTGTAATGTACGCTAATTATATTAGTTTATATTGCACCTAGGAACTGTGGAGCAATTGAGTTGAATTTATTAACTTCATCATTAGTTTTTAAATAAGCTTCTGCCAAAATTCACAGTCACACCAATTCCAATAGTTTAAAGAACTTGTCTTAAATACTAGTAATTAAATTAAATACACGTCTTATACGTCCATAAATTTTATTTGCCGTCCACCAATGCCGTTTTTAAATTTTCAAATGCCTTCTCTTGAACTTCAGTCCAAACAAACTTAGCTGTTTTTTTAACAACGCATTCATTGGCGAAGCCAATTGTGCGTAGTTCCGAATAAACCTGCGACAATACCCCATTGCTCCTAGAAAAGTGCGCAATTCCTTCACGTTTGTTGGTCTTGGATAAGCTTGCAACTTTTCCACTCTCTTGGCAGAAGGCAGTATCACTCCAGCTTCCAGGTCAAATCCAAGAAACGTCACCCGTTTCTGAGCAAAACTACACTTTGCCAGTTTCAAGCAAACGCGGAAATCTCTTAGCCTCTTCAGGACCTGCCGCAACTGTACCAAATGATCCGAAAAGGTTGCGCTGATAATTATCATATCATCGATGTACACTTTTGGCAATGTACACTGTACACAGGCAATCCGGCTAGAACAGCTGAGGCAAACCGCTGAAATGTGGCCACTGCATTTGTGAGACCAAATGGCATTCCCATAAATTCATAATGACCATCTTCCGTTGAGAAGGCTGTCTTTCCAATGGAATCCGCATCCATCGGGATTTGCCAATAGCCAGACA
Source organism: Trissonchulus sp. WLG1_4 (assembly GCA_030248245.1). NCBI lineage: Eukaryota > Metazoa > Nematoda > Enoplea > Enoplida > Ironidae > Trissonchulus > Trissonchulus sp. WLG1_4. Next base: position 11,060 of record JASANF010010183.1, on the reverse strand, counting down.
TGGCATCCAACGGCGTAAAGTAGCGTCCGTTTCTGCCTACTTGAACCAGATCATCCACTTTTGGAACTGGGAATGCATCCTTCACTGTAACAGAGTTCATACGCCTGTAGTCAATACAGAATCGAATTGTATTGTCTGGCTTTTTAACCATTACTACAGGGCTGGACCACGGAGACAAGCTTTCTCGGATCACTCCTTCTTCCAACATTGTACGAACTTCCGCTTGTTCCACCTTTCTCGTTGCCGGATCTCGACGACGGACTTTCTGTTTAATTGGACCACCCGTAGTTTTGATGACATGGCTTACACCAACTGCCTTTGCGATGACATCCCCTCGTTTTTCTGCAAAAACATCAGAAAATTCAGCAAGAAGACGTTCCATCTTTGTCCTCTGCTCCACGGACAGGTGCGCCAGTTTATCTTCCGGTACACTGAATGACTTTGCACTCTCAGCTATAGCCAGAACTGCTACCGGACGATCTTCTGTTACGGCTGCTAATCTCGTGTTGTCTTTCAACGAGACTACATTCGAAACAGTACCCCAAACTTCACCTTTTGGCAAAACAGGACCTTTCCGTACTGACAACCGAATGCATCCTTTATCCACAGAGACCACACCGCTCAGTATACGGCCGCTTTTACCACTGGTCGGCTCAAAATACACAGAGCGATCCGGACCTTTGACCAGTAGTGTCACCCGCCGACTGGACTTTGACTTCTTTCCCAGTCTACTCGCAGAGACAGCGCTCTCCGTCTCCGAACCAACTGTTAGTACAGTAGGACCACTGAGTTGATCAGGCTCAGCCGGGCTTCATCCTTGTTGCTGACATGCCAAACAAATGCTCCGATACCGAGCTGCTCAGCTGTGGACAAAGACAAAAGTATCTCTTTTGCCGCTCCTGGTTTGTCAACAACAGCAAAACTCGTCTTCACTTGAGGACCACTGCCTACAGAAACCAAACCTTCCACCACAGGAAACGTTTCAGATGGACCCCAAGCAGCCGAAGCCACCAAAGTTCCCTTGTCAGCAATTGCTGCTTTTTCAAGCAGAAACTCTTTAATGCAGTTAACATCAGCCCCAGAATCTACAACCACAGACACGCCTCCTAACTGAAAACCACCAACTGTCAACACTGCGCCTACGTCCGACAGCTGTGGACGAGACTTGACACCTACAGGTGAGTTTTCTTCGTGCGTCAGAACATTGGACACAAGAGTTCCAGCGACGTCTGCCTTTTCGATCACATCAGCTACATCACACTTGTTACCTATGCCAGCAACGGCAATTCGGCTAACCTTGGACCCAGACTTTTTCTTTTTAGGACAGAAACGGCTATAATGACCAACCTCACCACAGTTGTAACACTTGTTGGCACGATCTTGCTTTACAGGATACGGTGGCTTTTTGTCAAAAGCGTACTTTGCTTTCGGTAAATCTTTATCTTTGCTGCCCTTTGGTTGACTACTGAACTCGCGCGCTTGTCTTAGAACCTGGTCTTTTGAAACAGTTTGTTCCTGCACAGCGCACAAGTCATCTGCATCCCGCTCACGTGAGAATGTCGATAGCATCTTTTCTCGCAGCGCAGGGTGAAGACCACGCAGCCAAACCGCTCTGGCCAAAAATTGATCGCCACCGACCTTGCGATACAGCTTGCGCCATCTTTGCAGATATGATTCAGCCGTTTCATCCCTTTTTTGATGCAACTCCAATAACTGTAAAGCAGCCGTTGTCGGAGTCACCATCGGTTGCACTAATGGTCGCAAATGATTCACAGCTTGCTCGAACGTCGTCTTCATCTCGGAAGCCAGCGATCGAAAACTGTCTCTAGCGTTCCCTTCGATGACTCTGTTGACATCTAGAGGCGACTGGCCACTCTTTGTAGCGTAATCACGGACTTGAGCCACCCAGTCCTCAAAATCCAACCCGTCTTTATCCTCCTGGCCGTGAAAATGCCGAGGAAGAGGCAAAGAAACAGTTACCTGCTGTTGGGGAAACTGTTCTCGGGCAGCGAGCATGTTGGTGACTTGTTCTTGTTGTTGACGCATAACTTCAACAAAACGTCTTTCTTGCTCTCTTGACTCTTGCAGGTATCTTTCCTCTCGAAGTCGAGAATCTCTTTGGTTCTGCTCCGAGATTTCAGCCAGATGTCTTTGTTGAACTTGTAGCTGCTGTTGCATCAAACCGAAAATTTCTACCAGATTATTGCCCCCACTGCCCCCACTTCTTTCGCCCGCAGAAGCTGGATCGGCGGACTGGTCGCGTTGACGCCGAGAAGCCATGGTTTCGGCACCAAATGTAATAGCCGAACGTGTAGGGAAAATAGATTTACTGGCAAAATGGATAACAAACAGGTAGTAGCTGTGATCAGACTATAGGTAGTAACTAGTCCTAGATCGATCTTTTTGTGTTAGCAGTCTCTTTTATTTCGTGCTTCTAACATATATATATATATATATATATATATATATATATATATATATATATATATATATATATATATATATATATATATATATATATATATATATATATATATATATATATATACTTTGTAATCCACCAGAAAGTAATTTGATTGAGGAATGAAGACTTGGACTCCGGACAAGGATTCTGCAACAAACAGTCGATATTGATTTTACGACAATATATCAATACTTAAAGATTAATGTATCGCTCCGTTCATCGTTGGTCTGTAATTTCATCAGTGTTCTCTGTGTTCCAACTGAAACTAAAGTTTAACAAAATTTTGAACCCGAAGAGAAAACAGGTGGCTTGATTTTGTGACAGGCTGTACTCTTGATGTTCACAATTCGTTTTTTCGTACTGAAATCGCGTGGTTCTTTTTGTTTAAAGGTGTACCATTTTTTGACCAAATTTTGTTCAATTGACATTGACTGACTGTGTCAGTCAAATGACTGTACTTACAATCAATGGCATCCATCACGAGTCAAGAAAATTAATTTTAGCTTAGTAGGTGAGCTATATAGTACGAGGAGCTTAACCAGACTGACTCTGCTACTATAAAAAAAATGCTGGCTTACTTACATCAGATCCAACATCCATATAAACTGAAGGTGTATCAGCAAATGATAACAAGAACAGGAGTACCAGGAGTAGTGGGTAATATACCAAATAAGTTACCAGTGTAAATAAGTCTGTTTGCTGAAATAAATAAAAAAGGAGAATTATTTTGCTTCCCGTCCAAATTACTGTCCAATGCCGTCTATGTAGTTTTCTGCCTATTACTGCCAGTTCCCGTCTATGTGACTTTTAAACTCCTTTGTCAGCCTTTAGTAATTAGACAAAGCAAACAAGCCTTAATCGATTGATATGTGAATGGCGCAGAATATGAAGTTTAATTACATTCAAATCAAATGTGATACAATATTTAAATAACACTAGTGGATAAGTATACCACAATGCAACAGTAAGTTATTGAAACTGCAAAGCCGGACCCACTTTTTTGAGGCAACAAGGGCCACGTGCAGTACCAATAAAAAAAGATATCATAGGAGAGTGTTCAAAATAGACACATGTGAAGTATCCAAATACTTATCACAATCAAATTTATCTAAAAAACATATTTTTCTCATAATTCCAAACTTATGATAGTCTAGGCACACTGGTAACAAGACGCAAGCAACAATGAAGCTACAACTAAACTATTGTATCCTAGACCTACCCTTGTTGCGTTAAATCTTGATTTATTTAACATATCTAGATTATTCATAGTCGTGTAGGTAGCTATTGCCTGCATAGGTGGTCTTCACAATAACAAGCCACCCCTGCTGAGTCGACAAACAGTTTGACCCTTTCTGACAGAGACCAAAAGTTGATATAGACGGGACTCGGCAGTAATTTGCAAAAGAAGTTCAGACGGTATCAAACAGTAATTTAGACGGCAACCAAAATAAATATCCATAAAAAAACACAATCTCTCCAGTGAGTAGTTTCATACTAACTGCTCCAAAACTTTTCAAACAACTGGCTTGGAAACAACGACCATGTTACTGTTGTTTTAAAGGGTTCATTTCTAGACTATATTTAAACGTCTTGAACTGCTTTAAACGCTATGAATGGCGGAATGCATGTTGCATTCCATGATTACAGTACTACACTGCTACATCAGCTTGAAACAAATGTTAACTTCTCAAATCATTACACTATATTCAAAACGATGAGTATTTTTACTTAAACACTAAATAACAGGTTGAGGTTGTGTGTAAAGATATGTACATATACGGGTTGCAGACAACGGAAAACCTACGTCAGCATTCATAATCTTAGATCTGAATTCAACGGCTCCTGAAAGAGAAAAAAGCAGCAGGCTGAGAAAAAGAACTCCAGACGTAACGACTCCATGACGCTGACATAGGAACAAACATACCGTCAGCCAGACCTAAAAAATAGAACAGATAAGCTGGAATCTATAACCTAATAGATAAGCTGGAATTTACAAAATAACAATAACACCAACGTCCTTAGCAACGTTAGTGAACCACAACACTTAAACTCTGTCATGAAATTTGAAGTGTTTTGAGCCCAACTAAATTTAAGTAGTTCAGTATATCCAACTTTTGAGGAAAAAAAGACGTGTTAGCTCGTGATAAAATATCGATCAATGTGCTTGTTACTTGGACTCGAGTAGTGAGTTCGAAGTCTGTTAAAACTTTTGGTGAAGGTGTTAATGAGAATGCACATTTGTTGTTAAAATATCTTAAATTGAATAAATTTGTTTGATTATGCTTTGTCTATCACGGCTGTATATCCGCCTTGTTTTTTCTATGAAGTAAATTTTTCTTCTGCTTCTACTGCATGCGAAATGAAAAAATCAAATAAGTTTCCAAGATACGCGTGAGCACTTGAGAAGCGCCTAAGCTGGGTTCAGTTTCAGTATGCAATTTAATCTAATTTAGAAACTCTAGTCAAAAATATTCACTAATATGCACAAGGAAAATGATTAAAAAGTAAAACAAGTTACAACAAAAACGAAGCTGACGAAAAATATACACTCATATAATCTACTATATACATAATGGTACCGCAGATATACAGAGCACGGCAGGATAAACTAGATCGACAGTCGGGCCAGGATTCTTATCGACCAGGCTCGCGTGGAGATTGTAAATCCATTGCATTGCCATCAACAATGCCAATAAAGTTGCCAATACCTACAACAATCAGATTTACAAATCGTATACTTGGAGTTTGGAATATAATACCATAATTGAAAAATTATTGACACAAGTATATAACAACCGTCACCAATTTTCAAATGCATGCATCCACAGCCCCTATTCTATATAGTCACTAAATTATACATTATACATTTTTTTTTAATCTTTGATTGGAGCAGATGAAAACTCAGCTCAACTATTATATACGTTCCTTGGTTGCTGTTTTGTCTGAATTTTTATATTCCATTCACCAAGAGTACATAATAGCGTCTCATTCTATATAGAAGAAGAGTGAGACACTCTCCAGCCTGCCTGTGTTCTAGCACAGGCAGATGCGCTGGTCGTTTTCAGGCTACATGTTGACATTCTATGCAACATGTGACTGGCCAATCAGAAGCGAGCTTCTATTCTCTGATTGGCAGACGCCTGTGCACGTGCTCCAATCATAAAACGGGATAGGGATAAAGGTTAATAACTCATTATTTATTCATAGTCTGCTTGTAAAAACATTAAAAAAGGTTTGCAAATACCTTTGGGGATATTTTGGCAAACTTTCAGCTAAATTGATTGACAAACTTTTAAGAAATTCAGAAAAGTTTATATCTCAAAAGTTTCTCAATCAATTTCGCTGAAAGTTTGCCAAAATATCCCCAAAGGTATTTGCAAACCTTTTTTAATGTTTTTACAAGCAGACTATGAATAAATAATGAGTTATTAAGCTTTTATCCCTATCTTAATGCTTATCAACGCATCAGCGATTATATACTAAAGTGTGTTACGCAGGGAATCTACGCGCTGATTGGCCAGTCACATGTTGCATAGAATGTCAACATGTAGCCTGAAAACGACCAGCGCATCTGCCTGTGCTAGAACACAGGCAGGCTGGAGAGTGTCTCACTCTTCTTCTATATAGAGTGAGAAGCTATTATGTACTCTTGCATTCACTAAGCCGAAAGTCTATAAAACTATATGGTCGTAAATGATACATGTATCGAGATGGAGAAAACCCCAACATTTAAATGAAATGGCTGTTTCCTCGGGCCCATTCCTTCACCAGATTTAATTTTAGTCCCACTAAAGACTAAACGGTTAAAAACTGAAGAGTTAAAACATTTTTACTGCCATTCATAACCTTTGGACAAAACGGACTCAACCATATACACGAACACACTACCCTACAGAGCATAAATCCTTTTAGTCCAGTGATAGTTCAAAAAGTTCAAAAATAGGTAACAACTGAATCTGATATGTATTACATAATAAAATGACTTCTAACTTGTTTAGTCCATTTAGTCTGAATACTCCGCTGTGTCACTCATATCTCGGACTGGAACAGGCTAACATAAGTCTAGTACGGTTAATCCGGTAATGGAAAAGACCCTTATTGTCGTTCAAGGCTAATATATACAAACAATACAACACACTAGAATGGGTAATTAATTGCAAAAATACGCACTATTTTAAATATAATACTCCAGGTCCACTTTAAAGGCATTTCTCGGCTGGTGATGACATAGTACAGAAGAATGGGAGAAGTGGTCAAAAGAAACAAACTCGGTATCCAAACTAGAGCTGTGTGTTGAAAACATTCTGTTAAATTCGGTTCAGTAGTGCCGACAGTCAGAGACCAATTCTGAAACAATGCAAAATATATGACAAGCTTACCGGTAAATCACAATGTTAGCTTGGGACTTGGGTGACCACTGACCTCGGAAACAGATCAAGCATTTATATATTTATTTATACACAATTATGGAAGCATTATATAATTTTCAAGCGAATGCACGTGAAGTTGTTTAGGCTGATACCACAGATATGTATATACAACGGCGGTTCCAGGGGGGGGGGGTGCAGGGGGTGTACACCCCCCTTTTGTTCGGAAGGGGGGGGGGTGCAGCAGCTAGATGTCGAAAAGTGCCTGCCGCAATGTTTTGCAATGACTTTCTCATCAATTTGAGGATTAACAGTGTTCATGATAGACTTTGCTTGTTCACGCGTCAACTCTGAAGACTAGGGTTGTTTTACCTTAAGGTCTTACAGACTAATCCGAAGGTTTGTAGTCCGAATCCCACCGACTAGGTTTCACAATATCTGTTTGAGCAAGAAGAAACTAAAGTGACATGCTTACATGTCTTCCTGTAATCCTGTACTACCCAGCACTTGAGCACTTTATCTAACGCCATCGGTAAATGGGTACCACAAGCACACAATATGTAAGAACAGTAAATTAAATAACCGCGGTTTCTTCTAGCGTAAAAAGGCAAATTTACTGCTGCTTGTTGGTTGTAATCCAGACTACATTCTCCCAATTATTAACAGGAAAAACCAAAACAAGATAGTTTGAAAAAAAGGATAGTTTGAAAAACAAATACGTTGAACAAACAGTAAGTAAAACATAACTTATATGAAATCACTTGAAAATAATTTTATAAGTGATTTCCAGAAAAAATGTATATGGTTAAACGCAAAGTAAGTAAACGCAAGTTAGTAAGAACATCAACAGATGAGTGCGAGATTGTTAATACTTAACTAAGGTGGTTAATTGGTGCTTGCGATCGTCTCCAGACCGTACCCTGGTTAGACGGCGACTCGTCAGTGGATTCATCAACCAGGGACATGCTTTTGAAATTTCATTTATAGAAATAAAAAAAATTAAACTTTTTTATACGAAAAAATGAAAATATCGAAAAATTGGTTTTGTCGCAGATCGCCTCATCTAGGTGACAACAAAAACACACGTATAGTTTCATGCTTCAACGGTATTATAGCTGAATTTTCGATTCCTATGGTAACTGCGAAAAGATAAATAGCTATGGCTTAATTCGAAAAATTTTTGGAAAATCCTTCGAATTAAGGCAATTCAGTTTGTAGCAATATGGATTCTTTCTTAAAGCTAGATCAAAATGTTTTCTCAACTTGTTATTCGAGTAGCTTCTCGAACGAAATTCATGAAGAATTTTGGGCAGTCTCGAAAAAAAGGAGTCTAAGGAACCGTTTAGGTATATATTCCGGGCTATCTCAGCTCGAAAAATTGAGTAAGATGCCTTTTCAGAAAAATTCCTTAAAACATGGGGGTACTTCACTCTTTTAAAATTAAATTTGTCTCGTTTATCAAATATTTGATAACTGAAATTGTTTTCTTCTATATCAATATTCAAATCCAAAACCTTTCTTTGCTTTCTGATTTGTGGTATTGACTTTTTCCAAATTCCGATTATTCGGGTAGATGTCATTATGATTTAATTCAAAGGAGTCATTGTCATTAAGTAACGTTATGTCATCAATGTAACGAAAAACATGTTTATAATTTTTGAGTACTTTGAATTCTCTGTTTTGTAACTGCTTTCTTATATAAGTAAACTCACACTAAAATAAAAATAGGTTGGCTAAAAACGGACCACAGTCAGTGCCCATTGGAATACCTATTTTTTGTCTACATGTTAAATTCCCGAAGTGAAAATATGAGTTGTTAATGAGCCATTTTATGTCCGACATCAGGGTATCTCGTGAGTAACTGTGATGTCCGAATGGTTTTGTGCCCCACACGGCTTTTCCATACATTATGTTAATGTGTGTGTTTTCCGTTTTAAAAACCAAGTTCAGTATGTTACTAAACGTGTGTTCAATTTCATCATGTCTTAAACTGGTATTTAACTTGCTGAAATCAAACGTATTAACAAAGAGTGCTCTGTTTTTTACATTCAAATGTTTCATGTAGTTTGGGAGGGGGTGGAGGATGTTAAAGGTTGTCAAAATCGGTGCTTTTTGGTCAAAAAAGCTAAAAATTGCGTCGTTGTGAGTCAGTGGTTTTTTTGCGTCAAAAAGTGCGAAACGCCGCACTTTTTTTCTGACATTTCGCACTTTTTTGACATTTCGCACTTTTTTTGGTCTTGTGGCATGTGCGTCCCGTGACGCACTTTTTTTTCAGCTGAGGCTGAAAAATGTCAGAGTTGATTTGACCAACAAGTGCCGAAAAGAGCATTTTTGTCGCTAAATTTTTGAAAAATTTTCCCAAATTGCGTCAAAACCATCAAATTTGTAAAAAGTTTCCATGTGTCGAACGTTTCAAGCTTAATCTATTTACTACTAGATAAGAAAAATGCCCTACGGGAGGCTGATAGCATAATAGGCTGATGAGCGTTCGAAGCTGAAGCCAAAAATTGACCTGCTAAAAGTGTGGAAACTAGAGTATGTTTACTGAGCAATAGGCCGCTTGCTGCGCCCTATTATTGCGGGCACCACGGCTTTGTTGCAGAGTAAAGGTGCACAAAGTCACTAGGTTCCTAGAAACGCTAGAATACACGGACCCAATACTGCCTGTTTTTATTCTGCCAAAAGATAAAACCCTTTGAAGGAGACTACCGTAAATTTTAAATTAAACGTGCATAAAACGGTAACTGCATCTACCTGCAGTGTTATGCCTGGTATATGCTTCAAATGACCAAGGATCGAATACAATCGACCAATACACTAACCAATATAATCTTACGTAAGACTACTAATCTCACGTGTAACTCTAAAAAAACCGAGTTGCTTCGTATTGTACTTTTATAAAAAAGCGAGTTGGTTTATACTGTACTTTTATACTTTAAGCATTATGCGTTAGCATACGTGGACAGGTAGTAAATTATTTTGGAGCGCGACGCATTGACTTTTTGCAAATTTGATGGTTTTGACGCAATTTGGGAAAATTTTCAAAAATTTCGCGACAAAAATGCTCTTTTCGGCACTTGTTGGTCAAATCAACTCTGACATTTTTCAGCCTCAGCTGAAAAAAAAGTGCGTCACGGGACGCACATGCCACAAGGCCAAAAAAAGTGCGAAATGTCAAAAAAGTGCGAAATGTCAGAAAAAAAGTGCGGCGTTTCGCACTTTTTGACGCAAAAAAACCACTGACTCACAACGACGCAATTTTTAGCTTTTTTTGACCAAAAAGCACCGATTTTGACAACCTTTAACATCCTCCCACCCCTCCCCAAACTATCATGAAACATTTATGAATGTAAAAAACAGAGCACTCTTTTATTAATACGTTTGATTTTCAGCAAGTTAAAATGCCCCAGTTTAAGACATGATGGAAATTGAACACACATTTGGTAACATACCTGGGAACTTTGGATTTATAACGAAAAACCGCGCGTAACATAAATATTCATGGAAAAACCATAGTGCAAGTACACAAAACCATGGGCCTAACGCATTCACGATACCTAATGTCAGACGTAAATGGCTCATTAACAACTCATATTTTCACTTCGGGAATTTAACATGTAGACAAAAAATAGGTATTCCAATGGGCACTGACTGTGGTCCCGTTTTTTAGCCAAAAGTATTTTATTTTAGTGTGAGTTTACTTATATAAGAAAGCAGTTTACAAAACAGAGAATTCCAAAGTACTAGAAAATTATAAACATGTTTCGTTACATTGATGACATAACGCTACTTAATGACAATGACTCCTTTGAATTAATTAATGACGTCTACCCGAATAATCGGAATTTGGAAAAAGTCAATACCACAAATCAGAAAGCAAAGAAAGGTTTTGGATTTGAATATTTGATATAGAAGAAAACAATTTTCAGTTATCAAATATTTGATAAACGAGACGAATTTAATTTTAAAAGAGTGAAGTACCCCCTATGTTAAGGAAATTTTTCTGAAAAGGCATCTTACTCGATTTTTCGACTCATAGCCCGAAAAATATATACCTAAACGGTATTTAAACTATTTTTTTTCGAGAACTGCCGATTTCATGAATTTCGTTCGAGAAGCCTACTCAAATAACTTGAGAAAACATTTTGATATCTAGCTTTAAGAAAGAATCATATTGGAGGTGAAGTGCCTTAATTCGAAGGATTTCCAAAAATTTTTTCGAATTAAGC